>PVIA01006071.1:0-103493 GCA_004024845.1 Tonatia bakeri | reverse complement strand
AGGATTGTCCCCTGCCTACATGAGAGTGTCTGCTGGAGTCTCCTGATTGTGCCTGAGTAGATCCCTGTCTCCCTCTGTCAGAGGATCCAGACTGTCCATGGTGAGATCTATCCTGCCCATGACTGGATCCTGAGTGTCCCTGAGAGACTGCAGAAGGGCCTTCACTGTCACTGACCTCACTGTGACTTGCTTCCCTTCTGCCACTCTGGTGAGATCCTGTCTGTGAGGATTGTCCATGGCCAGACTGAGCGTGTCTGCTGGCGTCTCCTGATTGTGCCTGAGTAGATCCCTGTCTCCCTCTGCCAGAGGATCCAGACTGTCCATGGTGAGATCTATCCTGCCCATGACTGGATCCTGAGTGTCCCTGAGAGACTGCAGAAGGGCCTTCACTGTCACTGCCCTCACTGTGACTTTCTTCTCTTCTTCCACTCTGGTAAGATCCTGTCTGTGAGGATTGTCCCCTGCTTGCCTGAGAGTGTCTGCTGGCGTCTCCTGATTGTGCCTTAGTAAATCCCTGTCTCCCTCTGCCAGAGGATCCAGTCTGTCCATGCAGCGATGCTTCCTGTCCATGAGCAGACCCTGTGTGTCTTGAGGAGACTTCTGAATGGCCTTCACTGTCACTGACCTCACTGGGAGTTGCTTCCCTTCTTCCACTCCTGTGAGATCCTGTCTGTGAAGATTGCCCATGGCCAGACTGAGAGTGCGTGCCAGAGTCTCTTGACTGTGTCTGAGTAGATCCCTGTCTCCCTCTGCCAGTGGATCCGGAGGGTCCATATTGAGATGTAGCCTCGCTATGACTGGACCCTGAGTGTCCCTGAGTTACTGCTGAATGGCCTTCACTGTCACTGACCTCACTGTGACTTGTTTGTTTTCTTCCATTTCTGTGAGATCTTGTTTGTGATCCCTGTTGACTACAGTGAGAAGACTGACATCCTCCAGACCCATAGTGTTCATAGGAAGGGGACTGACTTGATCCCATTCCCTGTTGTCTTCTACAATTCTGTGGTTGACAACATGCCGTTGATTCATATCTTCTATGACAAGAAGATTGGCTACAGGACGTACGCTTACATTGACCATATCCAGAAGAGCGACGTCCTGAGATACATGTGTTACTCATTCTTCCTTTATGTCCTGATGGACAACCTGACGGAATACATCTAGATTTAGTTCCTTGTCCTCCAAATCCACCTGCCCAACAAGAGCTAAATGCATTTTGTGTTCCTGCACACTCACTTGAATTGCTAATACCACATACGTAGCTTTGTCTTACAGTTTCTCCTGAACCTTTGGAGCTAGATGCGCGGTGTTGTCCTCCACTCCTTGACTGAGGAGAGTTAGATTCATGCCCACTAACCTCCATTCCATATGACAGACCACCGCAATCTTTCCTGCCCTCACTCTTAGGTTCAGATCCAGATTCATATTCCTCCCCTGATTCCCTAGAGGGGCTAACATGTGAATTGTTTCTTCTTTCCTCTAGCTTTCCAGAGGTGGAACCATGTCTTTTTTTACCACTACTCCATGAGTGACTAGAGCCAGACCCAGGACACCTTTTCTCAAATTCTTCTTGGTTCCCTAAGCTAGGCGAACTGTCTTGCATCCTCAGCCTCCAGGAGTTAGACCCATGTCTGTGTTTCACAGTTCTCCTTGAGCCCTCAGAGCCATAACCATGCTCCTCTACCTTACGCCTACTTAGATTTTTGTAACCTGATTTCTGTCCTGATGTATCCTCATCTTCTTCTTCTGTTTCACTTTGTTCCTCTGGGTGTCGGTGACGATTGCCATGCTTCTGCTTCTTTGACCCTGAAGCTTTGCAGTATTCTTTGCTGAGAACCTTGTTGCAGGCCATAGCCAGTTTGAATACCATCAGAAGAAACTCATTAAAGTCCAGTCTTCGGTCATGATCTCGATCCAGCATATGCATAATGACATCTACTGTGTCTGGATCATCTGGGTTCTGTATATGAACAACACACCAAAGGAGACTTAGTCAGCCTAGCCCACAAACTCAGCTAAAATATGTGGGTAGGTCTGTGGAACTGTAGATGTTTGATATTAGGTACTTTTAATCCAGTCAAGGATTACTTCAGGCTAAGGCAGCCTGACAGCACCTAGCAGGTGTGAAGAGGTAATACAGAAAATAAACTGCTGAGATCCTCATAAGAACACAGCTCAAGGACTTAAGTAGAGAACTAGGTACTCAAATAGAGCATACAGAAATGAGTTGAATAAACCAAGTTCAGTACTTGGTGTGCTTTACTTTTACACAAATTTTAAACATTACATGTTAATATATTCTATGTTAGGATGTATACTTGTTTAGTTAACAACTGAGTCCTTTCAAAAATGCATATTTTTTGCTTTTGATGTTTAGTCATCTGGCTACTTGGTCGACTCCCTCTGTAGATGACTTCCCTCTCTATACTTTTTCTTTCTCATTTAATAAGCTTAGTACAAATTTTATTTTCTGCTTTTTCAGAATTGGAAGCCTAGGGGCATGAAGAAGTCTGAGGGTCCACACGGTGGAAATGCACAGGAATGTGAGGAAAAATCACTTTTCTAAAAATAAACACTGTCTCAACAGACTTTCTGAAGGACTGCTCATAGAGTTTGCTCAGGATCCCTGGAACTGTGCAATTTTAAGCTAATATTTGGTTATAGAACCAAGAATATACAGAACTGTTAAAGCCCTCAGTCCTAGCACTTGGTCCTCACCTTCAGAATTGGCCGAAACTCTTTCTCCAGAAGTTCCTTTAGCTCATCCGTGCTCAGTGTGGCACATTCCGCATCTTGGCTGGTGTATTTGTAGAAAACATCAATGATGGTGACAACACTTCTCAAGAGGTCGGTCATCTTTTTGCACGTTTAAGTGAACCTGAAGAGAAATACAAAACAAAACAAAATGAATCATTCATTTTCTTTCCTTTTGATTTATAAGCAGTTCTGATTTTAATAATCATCATCATGATTTTTCAAATTTCTGGTCTTTTTAAAACCTAAAATACCTCGAAAAATAAAGTTGGGTCAGGGATGATACAAAACCTTTCAACACAATGAAAAATAACTTTGTTAACATTAGTCATAGAATGTTACTGGATGAACTGGGACTGTGTGTATCTCAGGTCTCCATGTCCTGGATAAATATATTTTTTTTCTTAATGTCTCTACACTTTGTATATTTTGATGTCTTAGATGTTGTCCTGGGGCTTCCAAAGTTTTCAGAACCACCCAGACCTATCACTCTAGTCTCTTTTGCTAGTTTCACTGATTTTCTAGAGTCGAAAAACAACAAATCTACCATGAATACCTCAGGCACCAAAAGCTAAACCATACCCTTAAAGCCTTTAAAAAATAAAAATGGACAAAGTGGCTTAATATATTCTTGGTTTCCCAGAGGCCTGAGATAGCCCTCATGAGAGCTTAGGAACTATGCTAATCACAGCCCTTGAGCAAACACTGATCTCTTTTGTAAATTAGGGAGAAAGGCTCAGAAAAGCAGGCAGCAGTTTGGCTAGTAGATGATTTGACCTGGTAGCTCTGGGAATTAACACTGGAAAAGGAAGGGACTCTACAACAGCGCTAGCCTGCTCTCTGTTTGAGCGGACACCCCAGAAGAGATGGCGTGCCAAAAGAATAGGAAGAGAATGTGAAATGGCCTGTAGGAGGACAAACTTCTTCTCCACAAGGACCAATTGATTCTAAAAAGGTCCCAGGATAAATTAAACGAGCCAGACAAATAAGCAAGTAAAAGTAAAAGAAAAAAGGAACAAAAAAAGGAAAGACAGCTCAAATATATATTAACTCTGCCTTAGCTCAAACACTTGAATTTCTCCTGTGGACAATGACCAACCAAATATCCATCGAGAGAGCTTGATGAATTTTCTCTCACCTGGTTCACGAAAGGAACAAGTAGGAAAAAAGCCTGATGAAGCTTGCAGGGTGACGATGACTGAGATAGTGGCCCTTATATAGCTAGCATGTGGGTGATGCCTTCTGTGGGATGGACTGATTCATTTCCAATCAAACCTAACTCCGCCTCTGTCCATGTTTATCTTCCTACTCCTTTGCATTCTCATCTGTGAGGTGACTGCAGAAAGGCTGGTACCAGCCTACCTTTCAGGATGAGGGCATGTTGCAGGGCACTTTTTTTTCAGGGTCATACACTTGTGAAAAGCAGATACTGTGTTTTGGGGAACTCATGTAGCTCATTTTCATTGTCTAGTACCCACAAAAAGCAGCAAGCTGTAAGGTACTTGGCAGGTATGCAATAAATGCTTATTTAATTAAAAATTAACCTAGACCATTAGGCACCTAACTCATATCTTTTGGCAGTAATAATTGCCACTTATTGAGACTTTACAGTGTGCAAGGTTTTATGCTGAATACTTTTCACGTATCATCTCATTTAATTTTCACCACATTTCTATGAGATATGTGTTGCTTTTTCTCATTTTACAGGTGAAGAAATAGGTTCAGAGAGCGTAAGAGTCATCTCCAGGGCCACACAGCTAGTAGGTGGAGGAAGTGTTTGAACCTATATCTACCTTATCGTAATGCCCTTGCTCTTAGCCATTACACTAACTTATCTCTGTGTATTGATTATATATGCCTGTTACATAAAATTATGCACTGTTTTAGGTATGTCGGTTCTACCCAAACACAAAACATATGAAAGAGTAATATAAAGAGTGCTATAATATAAAGAGCCTGAAAAAGAAGAAACATATTTTCTGGCCCTTTGAAGGTTTTTTTCTAGACTATCGAAATGTAACTTAAGGAGCTAAACACAAAAGTAATGTCTTTAGAAGTGGTCAGGGTGAATTTAGAGTGGACTTTCTTCTTGGGCTTTCTGCTTTCCCTTGGTAGTCTGGCAGCTTGGGCCTGGACCCTTGGGAAAATTTCGCTTACGTACATAAAGCTTATCAAATATAATACCTGAAGGAAGCAAAAATAGTCAGAAAGAACAAGCTTTTCTGTGCTTTGCCACCAGGTGATGCTGATGCTGATGAGTGATGTAGATGGCAGTTATTAATTAAGTGCCTACTATCTTCTAGACGAGGGTTTTCATTATACATGCTTATCTTTTTATTCCTCACAATAACCCTGTAAGGTCTGTATTATTTTCATCCTCATTTTACTAATAAGGAAATGAAAGCATAGAGAAACTTAATAATTCATCCTAGTGGCAAGACTAGAATAGAAACCCATGCTATCTGATGTGAAAGCCCTGCACTTAACCCCATATATACTGTATATATAGGCTTGACCAGTTGCTATCTGGGCACTCCTTCAGGGGAGCTATTGTATCCTATTGACCCCACTATCAGGACAGTACCTAGGACTTAGTAAACAGAGTGAGAGTCTGTTCACAAAATGTTAATGGATGTCCTGCTGAAATATACCCATTGCCCTCATAGCCAGGGAGTCCTAGGCAGAAGTGATCACACAGAAAGTTATGTTGTCCCTTGGATGTTATGGTCATTTTTAGTTTTACACATTTACATCTTTTGAAATTATGCTTATTTTTGTTGTGAAGACTGGTATGCCAGGAGGACTCCCAGACCCCAGTCTCCACTGGGAGCTTTTTAAAGGCATGCTTGCACTGCACCTCCAGGACTCTGGCGCAGAACGTTGAAGCCAGTTCCAGAGTTTAACTGCTCACAGGACTCCGACATTCACTCTTTTGTATTTATGTTCAGATTTTTCTTCCTTTTCTAACTTGCTTAGCATAATCAATAAAAGTATACACTTAGGAATTAGAAAGAATTGAGCTCAAATCTCAGCTGTCTTTTACTGGCTGTGTCCCTTGGGCAATTTTCTAATCCTCTGAATCCCAGTTTCCTAACTTTTATAGTGGCAATAATAATACTCCCCTCACTGGTGGAGATAACTTCAGATAATGTGTGAAATTGTTTAGTGTCTATCTGGCATATTATATATGCTTACTAAATTATATAATTATTGTAGGCTTCTCAAAAATTATTTAGCATCTTACACATGTGCTTAATCATGTTTGATGAAAGTAAATTAAGATCCAATAAAAGTACTTTAAGGGAAAAAAAATACTACTTCTCTGTCAAAAATCGTCCCAGAAGGTAAGCCCTGATTCTGATTTTAAATTTTTTTAAAGATTTTACTTATTTTTAGAGAAAGGGAAAGGGAGGGAGAAAGAGGGGGAGAGAAACATCAATGTATGGTTGGCTCTTGGGGTCCCCTCACCAGGGACCTTGCCTGCAACCCAGGCATGTGCCCTGACTGGGAATCGAACCAGCAATGCTTTGGTTCCAAGGCCTGCACTCAATCCACTGAGCTACACCAGCCAGGTTCAATTTTTTAAAAATAACACTTTTGAGATGTAATTCACACATAATAAAATTCATCCTTTTAAAGTACGCAGTTTACTGGGTTTTAGTATATTCACAGAGTTGTGCAATTGTTATACTTATTATGGTGTCTCTGTCCTTAAGTAAGTTTCCTCACTTCTCAATGCTTCAGTTTTCCCTGTATAATTACTATAAATGTGCTATTAGTGTGCATTATACAAGAGGACACATGTCAGATCATTTCAGCTGCAATTCTGGGGAATAGTTATGGTCCTACCAGAGGCCACAGGCCATTTGGAAAGGAACTGAAGTGATGGTTTCTAAGGATCATCTTGAAGACACCTGCAGAGACTTTTGCCTGCCTGGATTCTGAAGGGTCATTGGGTTGCATGACGCAGAGTCCTGGAGTCCAGAGCTAGTGTCCGCGACACCGTTTCTCTGGATGTGGGTCTCGTTCTCACCCTGTTCTCCCCATCGCACGATCCCTGCTCATTCCACATCCACACTGCTCTGGGTTCTCAGGGACTGCCAGACTTTGCTTTGAGGCCCCAGTTGGTGATGCTTGTGAATTATTGGCTACCAGATCTCTTGAGGTGGAAGCTATATCTTAAAATGTGAAAAATCATTTTAACTGTATCTGTGAAAGTCCCAGATTTTGGTTTTTCCACTGAATGTCAGCTGAGTTTTGTTTGCATGTTATATCCTATTCAAAGGGGGCCTTCTTCAGGTTAAGGTCTGTGCCTATCATAAGAACCAAACATTCTCTTGTTGCTGGAACCCCTATACTGAGGTTTCTCACTGAACTCAATTTAGAGCAGAAACCTGAGAGTTGATCCAGTAGTACATAATAAATCTCTTTTCTATAAAAGCAGTTTAGGAAGCTGTTCTTGACTCTCAGCATGATAAAGTGAGAAGAATGTTGACTTTGCATAAGACAAATAGTCTTTGTATCACAGCTCCAGCATAACCATCTGTAACACCTGGGACAAGTTTCTAAATCTGAGTCTGTTTCCACACCTGTGAAATGAGATAATGTTGGATATGTAAGAATTAGATGAGATAATATTGGAATAATGCTGAGCACATGATAAGGGTTCAATACATTTTATTCTTATTCTCAAATTTAATCTGATTAGGAGAAGCTTATCAATAGGTTTCAGGGGCGATGGTTCCTGGAGATGATTCTTAACACCCTTCCTGGTAGTTTGTCTTCCTAAGTGAAGTCAGAGGCCAGTTGGATAGAACTGTTAGAACCCGGCCTCAGAGGAGCTTTTAATTTGTTATGAAAAGTTCATGAGAATATGGAACCACTGTCTAGACCAGCTGAGAGTGCCCCTAGCCCCAGAGTCCGTTCTTACTTTGTCACATCATCGTTGGTATCTCAAGATCCAAGCAACTGAGTCTCACGAAGAGGTGCCTGCTGACAAATGAAGCTTCCAGGCTGTGTGTGATGTGAGGCTTCAGAAACTTGTTCTGTCCAGTTCTGACTGAGGAGAGCTCTCTGGGACCTTGAGACACTTGCTGAAATCTACTCAGGGCAACTGAATGCTGGGTCTCAGAAGCTCATGTGGTCCTTGCAGCCACAGTCTCAGTAACCTCTAATGACAGTATGGAGGAGAGATTGCCTCCTGATGGATCTGGAAACTCACTGGCTTTAGAAACCCAACTGAAAGGGGAGGAACTTGGATTAGCACTGGAACTCTAGGAGTCACTAGAACTTGTATTTTGACAAATTATAACGTGATTGTTAATTAAGAACACTAATTATTTTTTCAAACAGTCTGGGACCTGTACAATCAAAGTAATTTCCCTGGAAGACTGTGAATATATGTTCAAAATGTTGGGGAAGTTCTTCTTTCAGAGGATTCCGTGCTTCTGAATGTAATTTGTTAGATGAAAATATTGGCATTTTTAAACACAAAATTGATTTTTTGGAATCATTCATAAGCATTTGGAACCAAGTTTGATAAACAAAGAGACTGACTCAGAAGGCTAAGAAAAGAAGGAGTCCATTGTTAAGTATTAAAGTAACCGGACTAATTTTTGCAGTCTGGTGGCTCTCAGCAGTTCTGAAGCAACTTTTACGGGAACACTTGCTGTGACCCCATGATCCTTCTCACTGTGGGAATAGGCTTCTTGTGGTAAAGAAGTCCAGTATTGTATGGAACAGTATGCTGAAGCTAGATCAGGACTGAAGCTGTGCTGGGGTTTGGGCATCAGGGAAACTCGAAGATTTATGTATATCTCTCTCACACACACACACCCCTCTACACATACTTTCACATACAGTCAATACACATTATTGAAGATCTATAACATGCAAGGGCCAGAGCTAAGCACAGTGTATTCAATGACATTACATTGGTTTGGGGTTATTTACAAGCCTGGAATTTCCCATCACTTCTTTCCAATAATCTTGGTGCTCTCCTGTTTGAAAGAGTATTGAGAATTTGTCATTTGGGATTGCCCAGAATGCATTGTGCATGCATGTGCACACACATACAGAAATATACCTAAGAATATACATCCATCCATCCCTAAATCATCATAAATTTTAACTAGGGATAAACTTGCTCTCCAATACCCAATAAGGCTGATTTTTCTTGCCTGCTGGATAAAGAGAGACTTGATAAAAAGTATATTTTGGGCTGCCTGGAATGACATCTTTGAACAGGACTAGGGAGAAACAAATCCAGGATCTCTGAGTTACACACACACACACACACACACACACACCAGACTTGGATTCAGTTTTAGATTAATTAATTTTATTGATTGTTGCCATTATCTATGATAATTTTGTTTCCCTTTAAAATTTAATTATGTTTACTTATAAATAAAGCCACTCCACCCATGTGCTAGTTCTTTGCCTCTGGCATTAATTATGCTTCAGAGCTTGGGTCTTCTGGGACTATTTGGTCTAAAGCACCTATGAGCATTTAGATTTTAAGAAGGATAGTAAAGTGGGAACTGTGGAAACCAAATCTGCAGTGCCTTGCTTTTGCTTAGGTGGGAGGTTTTCCTCCCTGGGTACTGTTGTCTTGAAATAGGGACACTAGGTTACCAGCTCAACAAGATAATTGCAAAAGACAGTAATTATTTTATGCCACTATTATAGGGTGACTAAGGTCTCAGAGATTGATGGTGTTCTCTAATCTGATTGCCCCACCCACTGCCCTCAGTTTTGTGCAGGTCAAAGACACTTGGGCAGAATTTGATCCCTCATGCTCCAGGACCCCTTGGCCTAGGGAGACTAATATAAAGCTCTTTAAGATGTTCAAAGATGACATCCACTCATTTCTGAGGTGCCTATAACCTGAGAGCAGGTACACTCATGGAGAGTGGGACTTTTGGGGCCTTTGCTACAAGGGTAGAGGCTATTAGCCTAGATTTCTGCTGGAGTCTTTCCTGCACCTGTTTTCTAAGTCTAATCCACATGGAAGAATTCAGGCCACAACTCTTAAAGGAACTTTTAAAGGAATAGAGTTTCTTTAAGGATAGAACTCTTAAAGGAACATGTCACTTGACTTCTCCCTAAAAATTAAAACACAATCTATAGCAAACTTGTGTAGCCCGGTGATGAAGAGCATAAACCTTGGAATCTGAAAGATATGGGCTGGAATTATGCCTCTGCTACCCATTAGTTATGTGAATGAATATCTGTAAATATGGGGAATTTTCTTCACAGAGTTGTTATAAAGCTTCAAAGGCTTAAGTCAAGTGCCTGGAACAAAACTGTCATTCAATAAGAGATATAAATTGCTGTTTTTACTCAAATAAAAATACTATTTTTTTACATTTGCTTGAAATACCCTATTTTCTGTTTGTGGGTGATATTGTGAACATCACTCTTACTAGTTTTATTTTGAGAGCTGAAATATGTTAGACATTGTGTTTGGATTTGATCAGCAGCTCCAGGCATCTAATACCATATAAAGTGTCCTGTGATTGGTGTGCCTGGAAGAGAGCCTTGGTTCTGGATCAGTTGGCTGGTGGGCCACATTGATTAGGATGCCAATAATCTTTTTTAAAAGTATATATTATTGATTATGCTATTATAGTTTTCCCAATTTTCCCTGTTTACCCCCATCTGCCCTGTACCCCTCAACTCTCCAGCATTCCCCAACCCTTAGTTCATGTCCATGGGTTGTACATATAAGTTCTTTGAATTCTCTGTGTCCTATACCATTTTTTGCCTCTCCCTGTCTATTTTATGCCAATTATATCAATTATGCTTCTTTCCTGTACCATTTCCCCCATATTCCTCCCCACCTCCCCTTGCCCTCCCCACTCCATGTGATGTCCATTTCTCTGATTCTGTTCCTATTCTAGTTGTTTGCTTAGTTTGTTTTGTTTTTGTTGTTTAGGTTCAGTTGTTAGTTGTGAGTTTGTTGTCATTTTACTGTTCATAGTTTTTATCTTCTTCAATTTCTTAGATAAGTTCCTTTAACATTTCATATAACAAGGGCTTGGTGATGATGAACTCCTTTAACCTGACCTTATCTGGGAAGCACTTTATCTGCCCTTCCATTCTAAATGATAGCTTTGCTGGATAGAGCAATCTTGGATGTAGGTTCTTGCCTTTCATGATTTGGAATACTTCTTTCCAGCCCCTTCTTGCCTGCAAGGTTTCTTTTGAGAAATCAGCTGATAGCCTTATGGAAACTCCTTTGTAGGTCACTCTCTCCTTTTTTTCTTGCTGCTTTAAGATTCTCTGTTTATCTTTAATCTTGGGTAACTTAATGATGATGTGTCTTGGTGTGTTCCTCTTTGGGTCTAACTTCTTTGGGACTCTCTGAGCTTCCTGGACTTCCTGGAAGTCTATTTCCTTTGCCAGACTGGGGAAATTTCCTTCATTATTTATTCAGATAAGTTTTTAATTTCTTGCTCTTGTTCTTCTTCTGGCACCCCTATAACTCAGATATTGGAACGTTTAAAGTTTTCCCAGAGGTTCCTCAGTGTTTTCTTCATTTTTTTTTTGAATTCTTGTTTCTTCATTCTGTTTCGGTTGGATGTTTATTTCTTCCTTTTGTTCCAAATCGTTGATTTGAGTCCTGGTTTCCTTACTGTCACTGTTGGTTCCCTGAATATTTAACTTTATTTCACTTTGGGTATCTTTCATTCATTCTTTCATTTTTCAAGAAGCTCAATCAGTTCTGTGAACATTTTGATTACCAGGGCTTTAAACTCTCCATCAGATAGGTTGGTTATCTCCTCATTGTTTAGCTTTCTTTCTGGAGTTTTGCTTCTTCTTTCATTTGGGCCCTATTTCTTTGTCTTGGCACACCTGTTAAGTTGTAAGGGGGTGGGGCCTTAGGTATTCACCAGGGCAGGGCAGCCCTCCTTGTAGCACTGTGGCACTGCTGGTCTGGTCAGTCTGGTTGACTGTTTCTTTAATTCCTTGGTTGTTGGAGTTCCATGCAGTTTGATTTTCTGGCACTTCTGATTGTTTGTTGATTTTAGATTGGTTGTTATCCTCCTTTCGGTTGTGCGAAGAAGTAAAGGGTTTCTACCTATGCCTCCATCTTGGCCAAAAGGAAGCCAGGATGCCAATAAACCTGATGCTATTCATGGTGATGATATTGATGACACCAACTCTGTTCATAGTGGAGGTCGAGTCCTCAGGTCAAACACGTTTAATTTTACAGCAGCACAGCAGAAGATAGGTCCTGGATATGTTTCCAGGGCACGCAGATAGTCTCGTTCTTTCTCCATGTACTCTGTGACTGATCTACAGGGCAGAGGAGTTCTATTGCATATTTGTTTCATTTTTCCAATCTATAACCTTTCTTTCTCTGGTTATACTCTAGCCCCTGGAAGCCCCTTCCTGGTTGTGTATGGTTCTTAGCCACCTTATCCTTACTAGGAAGGAATACTCTATACTCTCCCCAAATCTTGGAATCACTGATTCTTTTGGGGTTTTATATATAGAAAAATCTTTCTGTCCGTTCTTTTTCATGAAGAAGCCAGAGAGGCCCAGCAATCTTTAATGGATTATGGATTTACAGATTTATGGATTTCTCTGTGTCCTGCCCTCTTATTCCATTGAATTCTGTTGGGCAGGTCATACTGAGTGGTTCACATTGGTCTAAGTGGCATTTGCTGACTGAAAAATATTCTGCAGCTTTAGAACCTTCTTCTATGTACCTGTAAAGCTGACCTATCAAGTTTAACTGCTTCTTTCTCCTGCAGGCTGCTCCAGACTGCCAGTGGCTGGAGTTCAGGTGAAGCAAAGCTCAGTTCAATTTAGATCTTTATGTAAAGCCAGAGGCAAGTTGGGTCAAGTACATACCAGCCAAATTTAGATCCTACCTACTGTAGGACTGGTTCCCTTAATATTAGTTCTACAACCCAGTAATCTAGGGGGCTAGGCTGAGCTATTTGTCAAATAGCATTGTGATGATAAAGCAAGCTGGATCTCTATTTTGAGAATGGTAGTGAAGGGAGGACCCTTTGCTATGAATTTAAATATAGATTCTGTGGTCCTCACCCCAGGAAACCCAGAGGTTGGCTGCTCTGATCCACTTCTGCACCAAGTCCATCTGTGAAGGACTGCACTCAGCCTTTAGCCAATTTGAAAAGAGAGTCTTACATGCTTTAATTTTTATATCTAAGAGATAGTCAAGCTCGTTTGTGCTGGACCATTGGAAAAGGAGTAGGAGGAAAAGTATCAGATATTCATCCAGTGCTCATTCTCTAGATACAGCATCAATAATAGGAGAACTAACCTCTAAACCTTTTTGTGAAAATGTGAAAGATAAATATGATACACTATAAGGCAAAGAACACTAGATAATTCTTCACTTCTTGCTGTCATGCCTGAAACTCAAATTGTCAGCAAATCCTCTTGATTCTACATTCAGATTATAACTAGAAACTGCATAGTTCTCAGTATCTCCGTTGCTACCATCCTCATCCAGTGGCCATCGTTTCTCGCTAGTACTCTTAGCCTCATAACTGACTTGCCTGCTTCTTCTCTTACCCCTCTACATTCTAAGCCAATACAGTAGACAGAGTGAGCGTTTTAAAAACAGAAGTTTGAGCACACCAGTTCTCTGTTTAACATCCTAGACTGACGTTCATCTTCATCAGAGTAAGCTAGAGGCCTGAGAGGAAATAAAAGATCTCTTGCTATTCTCATTTTTTTTTTTTGCTTTAGTCACACTGGCCTCCTTAATGAACTTGCCAGGTACACTCCCACCACAGAGTTTCCTCTCTTTGGAGTGCTCTTCCCCAGCTACTGTACCCTCATTTCCTTTAAGACTATGCTCAGCCCTGGCTGGGCCCTGTGCACTGAAGGGTTGCAAGTTCGATTCCCAGTTAGAGCACATGCCTAGGTTGTGTGTGCGGTCCCTGGTCAGGGCACATGCAAGAGGTGGCTGATGAGTGTTTCTCTCTCACATTGATGTTTTCCTCTCTCTCCCTTCCTCTCTGTCTCAAATCAGTTGGAAAAAAAAAAAGACTATGCTCATATATTGCCTTCAGGATTTTCACTGCTGGCCAAGATGGGGTAATATGGATCAGATTTACCCTCCCAATTTCATCAACTAAAATCTAGTTAAAAAAGAGAAAGAAAGAAAGAAAGAAAGAAAGAAAGAAAGAAAGAAAGAAAGAAAGAAAGAAAGAAAGAAAGAGAAAAGAAAGAAGAGGAGAGGAGAGAAAAGAGAAGAGAAAGAAAAGAAAGAAAGGGAAAGAAAGCAAAACCAAATGTGTTCACCATTGGATGACAGGCAACACAGGAAATAAATGAGCACTGCAATTGCCCCAGCTTACAGTCTGCAAAGGGCTTCCAGGCTGCAGCACAAGAAAGTCTCATGGCGAGGATGCAGAGCGATTAGAAATCTTGGAATGGAAACAATGGTATAACTACTTTGGAAAACAGCAGTGTCTTATAAGGGTAAATATACACTCACCATCTGATCTAGAGATCCCACTCCTAGATATCTACCCCAAGTGAAGTAAAAATTTATGTTCATACTACAACCTGCATGCAAATATTTATAGCACCTTACTTGTGATAGTGTGATAGCCAAAGACTGGAAACAAGTGAAATGTCCTTCACCTGGTGAATTATCCATTCAGATAAAACTGTGATATCCTCACAGTTCCATGCAACAAAATCGTTAGATCTCAAATTCATTTTGCTAAGTGAAAGAAGCCAGGCTCACAATGCCGAATTCTGTGTAATTACACTTATGTGACATCCTGGAAAAGGCAAAGCTTTAGGGACAGAAATATGATCAGTTGTTGCCAGAGCCTGGGGCTGGAGGGAGAAGCTTACTACAAAGAAATAAGGAAGTTTTTTTTTAATAACGAAACTATTCTGTATCTTGATTGTGGTGGTGGTTATTCAGCTACTTGCATTCGTCCAACCTTGCAGAGTCGTACGCTAAAAGATTGATCTATCTAGCCCTAGCTGGGTGGCTTAGTTGGTTGGAGCATTGTCCTGTACACCAAAAAGTTAAGGGTTCCATCCCCAGTCTGGTCACGTTGTGTATGGGAGGCAGCTGAGTGGTGTTTCTCCCTCATATCAATGTTTCTCTCTCTCTCCCCGACCCCATCCTTTCTCTCTAAAATCAGTAAAAAACATTTATTTCCTCAGGTGAGAAAAAAAATGAGTATCTAACTTACATCTTTAACATTATTTAAAAATATATTTTAAAATATACTTTATAGAAGACCTTTTCTGACCACTATTTAATATCACCTCTCCTTTCCAGCACTCCTGTTTCCATTTCATTTTGCTTTATTTTTCTCATAGTACTTATCACCACCCAACTTACTATATAATTTACTTACCTGTTATGCTAATTGTCTCTCCCCCACACTGGTATATAAGTTCTACGAGAGTAGAGTTTTATCTGTTTTTATTACTGCTATATTCCAAATACCTAGAACAGTGCCTGGGACATTGTTAGATACTACTCAGATGTTTGTTGAATAGGTGAAAGAATAAGTGAATGAATAAATGAATGAATTATGTGGTACCAGGAAATCTGTGTTTTACCTCTACCCCTTCCTCTTTGTGTTCTCTGGATAAATCACATAAACTCTCTTCACTTGGCCACGTCATCTGTAAAATGGGGTGATAATATGTGCTGTATTTATCTCAAAGGGTGAGGATAAAATGGAAAAAATTATAAAAGCTTGGTATAAATTCTATAGTTTATGAATTAATATATTCATTATTATTACTTTTTAAAACCCACACAATCTTTAATTATTTTGTTTATTCAGTTTTTTTCTTCATTTATATTGTATTACATTGATAGTCCCATAAGACAAGCGTGGATCTTATTTAAATGTGAAATGTTTTGTTAATATAACTAGTTTTAAGTTCAGAGAGTGGAAACTATAGTTCTATATCATATATTTTAAATTCTTCCTGCTAAATGATTTTGTTCTTTTCCTTAATTTAATCAAGAAATTAACCAGTGCAAAGGCCCCAAGGTGAAAGCAGGTTCAGGAAGCAACGGGGAGGGCAGTGTGGCTGAAGCAGAGGGAGAGGGAGAGTACACAGAACATGTGGTCCTCATCTTTAGGCCTTAGATTTTATTTTTTACTTTAGGTAAGATGGGGAATTATTGTCAGGTTTAGAACAGATTGGTGATCTAATTTTCCTTTTAAAAATTTCTATGCATTTTTGTCGGGAATAGACTCTTAGGGGGCAAAGGAAGAATCAGGGAAACCAATGACGAAGCTCTTGCAATAACTAATGCAAGAGGTGATTTGTTAAATATATAATTAAGTTTGATCAAACGTATCCTTACTTATATAAATAAAGAAACAAAACAAGACAAATCTTTTGTCAAATCGTGTTGACAGGCTTAGAAAATATGGACATTTTCCCTGTTACCTAACTAACATGGTAGACATAATAACATGAAGAATTAGTTGGCAGATTTGAATTCTTGTATTAAGAGGACTCAAAGTTGCACAGCCTTCTAGAAGAATCTAAATTCATCTCATTTTTCTCTTTGGGCCTGTGGGTTGGAGATGGCCAAGTTGTGTAACATACCGCTGTACCACAAATGCCGTCCTGGTGTTCCAGTGTTCTGAGCTTGGATACTGACACCAGCCGTGAGCTCCTGGCCCCGCGCACGGAGACCTCCGCCCACGTAGCAGTGCTCATCTGGCTCTCATCTCAGGCCAGGCCCCTGACCAGCACTCCCACCAGCAGGTTGGGCTACCGCTGGATTCTCCACTATTTATTTATTTATTTTTAGTGTCTGGAAAATGTTATTTACCGAGGAAATTTGAGCTTCTGGGGCAGCAGTAAAGGCCTCACTAGAGGTGAGTTTTCTTTAGTTCAGAGCACAAGGTCTGAAGTCTGACGTGGACTAGATTTGGATTTGATTCTCTTTTCTGCTACTTGGCTGTGTCACCCTGGGAAAATGATTGAACCTCCCTGATCTCAAGTTTCCTCGAGTGTAAAATTGAGATTCATTTTTTCAATTGGTTTCTCATGCAAAGTGTATTTATGAAAGCATAAGCTAGGCACTGTGCTGGGAGCTGGGAATACAATGGTAAATGGGTACATGGTCTCTGTCTTCAGAACATTTACAATGTAAGAGATAGTAATGATAAATAACCTCCTAGTGTTATTCTAAGTATAAGTAAAGTATGTGTGTAGTGGGTACCTTGGGTCATCTCCCCTACTGCTACCTTTTCTGGGGACTGCCTCTTTTCTTCTAAACCCTCACCACAGCTATTTCGTCCAGTTGTTTGCCTGGTTCAAGCTAGGCCAATGAATACCTTCCCTTATAATTCAGTATTAGCACTTTGTGATTCCATTTTTAGTTTCTGCTTTGAATGGAGGCAATATGAAATCCAGAAATATGAAGAGTCAGGTAGCTTGGGAAGCAAAAAAAACTCTAGCAAGAGAGAATAATGAACCAGGGAGCAGAGGCATAAAGATGGCTGGAGACAAGAGATGCCAAGAGTCCCGATGGATGGCATGGTCCTCCTGGGCTCCATCCAGTACCTTGATGAGACCAATTGCACCCCAGCGCCTGAGTTTTGACACATTCCTGTATCCTTTATCTATGTAGTAATTGTGCTTAAATTAGCCCTAGCTATTCTCTGTTACTCCCAACCAGTTCCAGCACAGTGACGGCACTCAAAGAGTGGCACCTTTTATAATTACTGTTCAGAAATATGCAACTTCTGTTTCTTCCACCTCCCCGCCGCCCCACAACACACACATTTGTGCAGAATGTCACTGTCTCTGAGATTCCGATCTGCCCCCAAGTTCTGGACAGTGTCCTGGAGAGCTTCACCTGGATCACTTATGGAAACATCAAACCCAAACCAAACATGTCCCAAACAGAAATTCCTTGTTCTGATCTACTCACTTAGCTTCCTGTACTTCTTCAGTCTACCAGCAGTCAAATCACTAATTCAGTCGCTCAAAATCATGGGTGTTATCCTAGATTTCTTTTGCTTCTTCTCTTTCCACATCTGGTCATTCAACATGTTAAGTAGATTTTGATTTCTGAACACTTTGTGAGTTCTTCCTCTTAACTGTATCATCCCACAGTCGCTGCTTCCGTTTGGGTCCTCATCGTCTCTCCCCACATTGTCCCACTCGCCTCCTGTCAATCTCTTTTCTTCCATCCTGCTGTTTTGTAGCCCACTCTCCTCATTTCAGCCCCAGTGAATTGTACCAGAAGTAAGTTGATCAAATCATGTCTCTCACAGGGTGACCAAACACTAGTTTGCCCAGGACTGAGGGATTTTCTGGATCACAATGCTAAAATCAGGACTTTCCCAAGCAGCCTGGGATGGTTGGTCACCTCCTTGATTAAAACATTTAAATGGGTAATATTTACATTCTACTTCAGGGGCTCAAGAATTAAAGGCTATTAATAGATTGGGCAAAGGTTTTATTTAAGTTAAAATTCATACCCCCACCTTGTAATCATGTTTATAATTCTTTCAGTGTTTCTTAAGTAATGGAATAAAGCTCTCTGAGATTACAAAATTTTTTTTCATATGTTAAGTTATACAAGCATAGGGAGTCCCATGAATATAATAAAAACATACTGATATTGCCAAATAAAAGTCTATTAAAAGTTATATACACTCTAAGAGTTACAAAGCTCAAAATGTGTTGTATAATTCAAGTCAAATAGTCCTTGAGTACAAAACTAAATTTGGCTTTGTTTATTAGAATTTTTATCTCTAAGAGTTTCTAAGAGTTTTCCTAAATGAATTTTATAACTGACCTAAATAGTATAAACAACACTTTTTTTCACCAGAATATTCATAATATGTTTGTATGTATGAACTCACTTATTATATACTTCTAAGTAATGCCATGTTTGAAATCTTAAATTTTCCCCTAAAATTTTACCTCTTATGTACGTCAATGTTATTTCAAGGTAAGTCAAATCAACTCTCTTAAATGAAAGAGAATCTGCATTTCCTGCAAAAATAAAATGAAACATTTAAATGACTTCTCAATACCTGCAGAGCTGAACTTTTTAGCACAATATAGGAAACATTTCATCTCACCTTTGCTTTCTTCTCTGATATTGTCTTTCGCTCCTCCCTGTCTTGTGGGAAAGATACATTAGTATCACACTCCTTTGTAATCCTCCAAGAGCACAGTTCAGTTTCACACTCTGCTTTTGCATAGACTGTTTTTGTGCCTAAAATATCTGTCTTTTGTCTATCTGAAAACTGCTTTATTCTTGCTCACATTACCACTTGGTCTGTAAACCTTTCTTGATACCTTCTATCTCAAAGAAAATGCACACTCCTTTGAATTATCCCATCTCTTCATGTATATTCATATTGTTGGTTGGATTACACTAAACTGTAAACTTTTTGGTTACCTGTCTTGTAGACCATTCTTTGATGGTAAGGAATGTCAGCTTTTTTTGTTTTGTTTTGTTTTATTTTTGTGGTATTTCAGCATCTAATTGTACCAGGTACATAGTGTGAGATTGGAAAATGTTTGTTGAACAGAACCAAGCAAAACTTTAATAACTTATGGTTGTCAAAGTATTGTTATATAATTAGTTCATTTGATCCTGAAAATAGCCATTAGAGGTATTACCATCTTCATTTTCCCTATGAGAAAAGGGTCCAAATTCGTCAGTTGAGTTGCCTCAAATCACACAGAGGGAGGATGGGGAACAGATACAAACCGAGGTTCTCTGATCTGAATCCACTGTTTTCTTCAATAGAACCATGTGATTGTTTATGTAATGGTCATTGTGGTAAACAGAATAATGCCCTCCAGAGCTGTCCACATTTTAATCCTCGGAATTTGTGCATTGTTCCTTACCTGGCTAAAGAGATTCTGCAGGTGTGTTAAATTAAGGATGTTGAGATGGAAAGAGTATCCTGGATTATCCAGGTGAGCCCAATGTAATAATCTTAAAGCTCCTTTTAAGAGAAATGCTAGAGGCTCTGGATGGTGTGCCTTAGTGGATTGAGTGCCAGCCTGTGAACTGAAACTGCTGGTTTGATTCCCAGTCAGGGCACATGCTGGGTTGTGGGCTCGATCCCCAGTTAGGGGCGTGCAAGAGGCAACCCATTGATGTATCTCTTGTACATTGGTGTTTCTCTTCCTCTCTTTCTCCCTCCCTTCCCCTCTCTCTCTAAAAATAAACAAATGAAATCTTAAAAAAAGAGGGAGGCAATAGGATCAAAGTCAGAGAGAGGAAATATGGCAACAGAGCAGAGGTCAGAGTGATGTGCTTTAATGATGGAGGAAAGGTCCATGAGCCAAGAATGTGGCTGCCTTATAGAAGCTGGAAAAGGCAAGGAAATGGGTTCTTTCCTACAGCCCCCAGAATTAACACAGTTTTGCCAATACCTTGATTTTAGCCTATAAGACTTGTTTTGGATTTCTTTTTTTAAAATATATTTTTAAAAGATTTTATTTATTTATTTTTAAACAGAGGGGAAGGGAGGGAGAAATAGGGAGAGAAACATCAATGTTTGGTTGCCTCTTGTGTGTCCCCCACTGGGGACTTGGCCCACAACCCAGGCATGTTCCCTGGACTGGGAATTGAACCAGTGACTCTTTGATTCTCAGGCCAACACCCAACCACTGAGCCATACCAGCCCTGGCTTCTTTTGGATTTCTGACCTTCAGAACTATAAGAGAAATTTTTCTGTTGTTTTAAGCCACTAGATCTGAGGTAATTTATTGCAGTGGCAACAGGAAACTAATACAGTAATAAATTTGTTAGTCTGCACCAGTGTTGTATACTTTTCGATACTCCCAGATGGCATGGTTTCTCTCCATTCACTTCCCAGGTCCCATGTCATCCTCAGTCATCAATTTCAATAATAAAATGTAGTTTGAGAACTACCTCTTGGTTTTTTTCGGTACTTAATATAGACCAGTGATTTTTAACTTTTTTTATCTTGTGACACACATAAACTAATTAAAATTCTGTGGTGCACCAAAAATATACCTCATATGTTTTTTGCCAATATGACAAAAACAGGTGTAATTTTGATTGATTTACAAAAAAAATAATTGTAATTATCTACATTTTTTGCTTTAAGGTGACTTTTTAAAAATCAGATGCCTATACTTGTATATAAGGATTTCTGATACCAAGAATTAACCAATCAGGACTGCTAGTCAAGATGATGGCATAGGTAAACATGGCTTCCCTCCTTGCACAACCATATCAAAATTACAACTAAACTATATAACAGCCATCATTCAGAACAGTTAGAAATCAAACTGAACAGAAGTCCTATAACTATGGACTTAAAGAAGAAACAACATTGTGACTGGTAGAAGGGACAGAGATGTGGAAAGGACTGGTCCCACACCAATGTGTGGTAGAGGAAAAAAAATTGAAAGGGACATTTCAGGAGCAAGTGCCCCAGTCCCATACCAGGCCCCCAGCCCAGGATTCCAAAGCCAGGATGATAAGTCCCCATAACTTCTGGCTATAAAAACCAGCAGGAATTGAGGGTATGGAAGATAGAAACTTCTGGGGTCCCAGGCAGTTCTTCTTAAAGGCCCATGTGCAGGCTTATCCACTCACTCTCTCTGAGCTCCAGCATGGAGCAACAGATTGAGAGGCATCAGAGACATATGGGGAGGAACTGAATTGTCCAGTATCCGGGTGAGAGCTGGGGGGCAGCTTTACCCCTGACAGAAGTGCTGGCAGAGACCATTGTTCCTTTTCTGAGCCCTCCTCACACAGATCCACAGAGCCAGCAGGCAGACTCCATATCTCAGACTCCATCAGTTTGGCTTATACTCTTTGCCCCACCCTGGAGATTCCCTGAGGCCCAGACCCAGCCAACTTTCTCTCCCACCCAAGCTGTTTTCAGTGGCTTTTCCATAGGAATGGCTTGTCTTTGCCTATGCTTCAGATGTTCCAAAATTCTCTCAAACAAGCAACACCTGGCTTTAGCAAGCCCTATACCTCTCACTAAGTAGTTCCAATCCTGGCACTAGCAGCAGCCAGCCTTGGTTCACAGCTTTTCCTCACCTGGGCACCTCCAAGCCCAGCACAACTAGCAGCCATCTGCAGATCACTGTTGTTTATGCTGTATGACCCTGGACAGAACACAGGAGGTGACTGACCTTGGATGTGCCAACAGCAATATCAAAGTTCAACTATAATAGGAGGGTATACACAGCCCACACAGGGGGCACAGCATGAGTAGCCAGCTAGGGTAATAGGGGAGGCTGTGCCACTGGGCACTACAGGTCACCTACTACAATAGGCTACTCTACCAAGCCCGGAGATGTAGCAGCTCTGCCTAATACATAGAAACAAACACAGAGAGGCTGCAAAAATGAGGAGACAAAGAAATGTGGCCCAAATGAAAGAACAGAGTAAAACTCCAGAAAAGGAACTACACAAAATGGAGATAAGCAATATACTAGATACAGAGTTCAAGACAATGGTTATAAGGATGCTCAATGAACTTAGGGAGAACCTCAACAGCATAAAAAAGTTCCTGTCAGAAACAAAGTATACACTGGTTGAAATGAACAATTTACAGGGAATAACAGTAGAGCAGATAAAGCTGAGAATCAAATCAGTGACTTGGAATATAAGAAAGCCAAGAATACCCAGTCAGAACAGCAGAAGCAAAAAGAATAAAAAAAATGAGGAGTGTAAGGAGTCTCTGGGTAGTGTCAGTATACCAACCTTTGCCTCATGGGGGTGCCAGAAGGAGATGAGAAAGAGCAAGAAATTGGAAACCTATTTGAAAAGGTAATGATATAAAACTTCCCTAACTTGGTGAAGGAAATAGACATACAAGTCCAGGAAGCACAAAGAGTCTGAAATAAGATGAACCCAAAGAGTCCCATACCACCACACATCATAATTAAAATGCCAAACATTAAATACAAAGAGAAAAATCTTAAAAGCAGAAAGAAAAAAAAAGCAGTTACCTATAACAGAACTCCCATAAGACTGTCAGCTGATTTCTCAAAAGAAATTTTGCAGGCTAGAAGGGAGTGGCAAGAAATATTCCAAGTGATGAAAAGGAAGGACCCACAACCAAGACTGCTCTATCCAGCAAAGCTATCATTTAGAATCAAAGGACAGAAAAAGAACTTTTCAGGCAAGAAGAAGCTAAAAGGAGTTCATCATCACCAAACAAATATTATATGAAATGTTAAAGGGTCTTCTTTAAGAAGAAGATCAAAAATAAGAACAATAAAATTGCAATATCAACAATTGAATCTAAAAAACAAAATAAACAAACAAGCAGAACTGAAACAGAATCATAGGTATAGAAAATGTTTTGATGGTTGCCAGATGGGAGGGGGTCAAGGGGGTGGGTGAAAAAGGTGAAGGGATTAAGAAGTACGAATTGGTAGTTTACGGAATAGTCATGTGGATGTCAAGTACAGGTATGCATGACCCATGGACAATGTGTGGGGATTGCCTGAGGGAGTGGAGGGGGAAGAAGGGGGTAAAATGGAGACAACTGTAATAACATGAGCAATAAAATATAATTTAAAAAAAGAATTAACCAATCAGACATAATATTATTATGCGATGTGGCCAATAGATGCAACTCTGATATATGACCTATAAATATTTATAGTTCAAGACGTGGCATTCACACTGGAGGGCTATTGTTGTGTTGACTATTGTAATTTTTTAAAATTTCACAATCTAAGGAAAATGAGGTCAGTGTCCCTGACTAAATAGTCAGGTATTGCATGTTTTAAAAATTCTTGCTGCACACCGGTTGAAAATTGTAGTGTAGACACTCAATAAGTTCTCTTTTGGTTAATTGACATACTTCTGGACTTCAAAAATATGAATTTCCAAAATCAGATGCAGAAAGTGACATCATGATATTTGTCTGAGTCTCCCTGAGCTTTGGGACAAGGTTTGTCTTCACAGAGAGATTAACTCTGTATGGAATGATCTCTAGTAAAGAGATTAATTCAGTAGGAATGAAAAATGTCACTAAGACAGGATTTCTAAGGAGCCAACAATGAAGTCTTTATTCAGCCTAACCCAATGTGCTGCCACTTTCAATTTGGACATAAGTAAACTTGTCCAATATTCTCTAGATGTCTGCTTACTAATATTCCTTATTCCTATAATTTAAAAACACATACAAATAGTCATTTTTGTTTTCCATATGACTTACCACCTTTTTACACTGTCCTTCTAGCCTCTTATTTGACTATTGGCAAAAGATAAAAGAATAACTATACTTGACAATATATTGTTTTTCCTTGTTTGGGAAGACTGAACTATTCTACTGCTTTTTAGAAGGTATGTTTGACTTGGAAAAGGAGAAGTTAGAGGAGTCCGAAGAGCTGTGCCAAGTCCTGTCCCAATATACTATTACTGCATGGAATCAAATTTCTTCCTCCCCAGTGATGTGGGTAGGCAGAGTAACTCTTAGGAATGGAAGTAGAGAGAAATACACAATTAAGAAAGGACAGATAGTGGTAAGAACTGTGGAGGAAAACATAGCAGAGTAAGGAGGATTGGGAGCTGAGGTGGGTATATTTTATGTAAGGCGTTCAGGGATGGACTAACAGGCGACATTTGGGCAAAAGCAGGAAGGTAGTGAGGACTCAAATCATGTTCCCAGAAGAATTTTCTAGGCAGAAAAACAAGGGTAAACATCTCTATAGTAGGAGCTATTTTGTGCATTTAAGAAACAGCAAGAAACCGGTGTGGCTGGAGTAGAGTAAGAAGCGGGGATGGAAAATGAGATGAAAGGTTGGGACAACAAAATTTTGTATCGTAAAACAGTGATTGGGTAGGAAAGTTTTGTGGTATAAACTAGGCTACTTGGCCAGGCACAAATGAAAAAGGTGTTTCATAATATGTATTATATGTCAGGTAGAGAGGAAAACAGAGAGTATGCCTGGCAAGCCTAGGCTGAAACATCCTTATTTGTTTTCCCTGCATTTGGAATAAAATCGATGGAATGGCAGTAAGAGTACAACTAGGAAGAGAAAACGGATTTTAGTGCAGAGCCAATAAAGTAATTATTACTATGTATTTATTATGTGCTAGGAATGTATTGAGCAATTTAAATTCAGTATTTCTTTAATTTTTACTATTATTATCTCTAATTTTTGAATTTTTATAAGAGTTTATGTGAGCCAAAATGAGAATGTATGCCTGGGAGCAAGATCTCAAATGTTTCCACTGTTATTATGTCTATTTTACAGGTGAGTTATAGAGCAGGTAATTAGCTTTCCCCAAGTCAAACCAGGATTTAACTTCACAATCTGGCTGCAGAGTCTACACAACAGTAGGCAGCCTCTGTATTCAAAATAAGAGAGCAATGGAGCTGGCTGCCAAAGAAGATTCAGAAACTCAGGTTCTGTACAACTCAAGTTAATTAGGCACTTACTGTGCCCAGAACTAAGGAGAAGTTATCTGTTATGCTACTCAAGTTGGCCCTTTAAACTCTGCCACATCCTAGTAATTTGTCAAACACTGTGTGTACAGCTGGCTTTGGAACCTGCACTACCTGAGGAATGCGGTAGTAAAGAATGGTGTAGCAAAGAGCCCTCTTGTTCTCTAAGCAACTGACTGAGTATGACCATGATGATTCACTACTTAGGAAGGTGTTAAAGAGGATCCAGGGTCAGTCCCATGATGTGTCCAAATCCCATACCTGTTGCCTGGTCTCGTATTAATGAGCACTGCCAAGAATGCTGGGGGTTTGTTTGCAGTGACAGCATCCAGTTATGCAGGAGCATTGTGGGAATGATGGCATCCAAGAAGAAGCCTGCTCTCAGGAATGCAGGAAGCTTTTTAGGGTGACAGGATTCAAGAATCCAAGAATGGTGTCTGAGGTGCCCCCAGCTGTTTTTCTAAAAAACATGGCCAAGGAAAATAAAGTTGAATGGAGGTCAGAATAATTGGATTTTGTTTCTTTTTTCCTTTTAAAGAAGGTGAGACAGCTATGTCAACACTAGGCCTACTGTACTCTACCCATCTTGGTGTTGATTAGAAAAAGAGAGCCACTACGAGTATTAAGGGAATAAGAGATTTAATGTAGGAATAAGAGATTATGTGATTGTGGGAGGAGCTGAGAGAGTGAATGTCTCCAGAGGACTGGAGAAAAACTCACTGTGGGAAAGCTCTAGAACAGGGGTGTTAAACTCATTTTCACTGAGGGCCACATCAACCTCATAGTTACCTTCAAAGGGCTGAAATAATTTTGGGACTGTGTAAATGTAACTACTCCTTCACTGTTAAGGAGTTGAAATTAGATTTGGCCCTTTGAAGGCAACTGAGAGGCTGATGTGGCCCCCAGTGAAAATGAGTTTGACACCCCTGCAGAAGCTATCATGTCTGGCTATGTTGATCTCCTAGGAATAATGACTTCCTCTTTGCTTCCACCTTCCAAATTTCACACAAGTCTCTTTCATTGGCAAATTGCAACCTGGAACTATATAGGAAGGTGGTCTGGAAAAAGTAATTTTCAGACTTAGAAAGGCATGGTGGTGGTGATAATGCCAGATTTGTAGCAGACATTTGCAGCAGGCAAACCTAGTATAAAATCTCCAAGACTGCCAGGATCAAGTGTGGAAGAGAGAAATTCAAGTGATGAAGGGAGGATACTGTTCACCAGTATCCTCCACTTTTTGACCTGCATTCTCATACCACACTGACATAAGAATCCCTATTGCTCCTCAGAATTCCTATTTTGAATCGATCATAAGATTCAAAATAGGGTGTAGCTACGGTCTACACCCAGAGGAAGTCATTCAACTGTGGCTTCACACAACATGTTTTTCCACTCCTAGTAGCTGTACTAAATTATTGCCACTTTTATTGAGCTGTAAGTCAAACACCAACCTCACTTTTTACTTTTAGAGAAAATAATGATTTCTTACTTTCTTGTGACACCTTTAGAGACATACTTTTTTCTGCACTCCTCCTAATCTCATTTTCTCTTGCAGTGAAGAGTCTCAAATCTAGCCCAAGGGGAATCCTTGGTATCCTGGATCTCATCATTTCCCATATTCTCTTGAAACTTCATCTGTTAACGTCTCTGTCTCTCTTTCGCTGTCTCTCTGTCTGCCTCTCTCTCTCTCTCCCTCGTACACGTTTTCTTTTTATCCTTAGCATAAAGGCATGTTTGTGTCTCTGCCATCTTAAAATAATTTCTTCCTTGATCTCACTATATTTATTTTCCTGCAGAATGAAACTTCTTTAAAGGGTAGTCTTCCCTTGACTCTCCTTGTAATTCACTACATTCAATTCAGTATCATTTTGACTCCTTTTCTGCCACACTCTACTGTACTATTAAAATCAAAGTCATCATAACTTCTAAATCAATGGCCATTTTCAGTCCTAACATTTTCTTGGTTCTTTGTAGCATTTGAACACTTGACAGCTTCATCCTTGATACTGTCTCTTCTCTTCGCTTCTGTAATATGTAACTATCCTCTAATTCTCTTTTTTTTTCAATTGTCATTGTGTATGATTTTGTCTTCTTTCCTCCATGCACACTTTAATGATTGTATTCCCCTAAGTTCTAAAAGTGCAGCTTTACATTTGCACTTTTTATGACATTCATATCCATGACTTTGACCTTAATCAAGTTGATTATCTTCCTTTGTGATTTGATGATTTTTAATAGTGATATACTTTCTTTTCACTTTACATTTTTGGTATATGCTATAGGTTCTTTCCCCCCTTGTGGTTACCATGAGGCTTGTGTAACATTTCTTATTGTTATAATCTTTTGAGCTGATAACAAATCTAACTTCAGTTGCATACAAAAATTATATGCTTTTACTGCCTCCCCTCATGCTCTTTATATTATTGATGTCAGAATTTTCTTTTTGTATTCTTTAATCAGTTTTTGTTTTTATTAATAGCTCTGTCTTTTAACTTTATACTAGAATATAAATTCATACAACTTGAGATGTTGCTCCAACCAACTGAGCCACATCAGCCAGGGCAAATTCATACAACTCAATAGCAAAAAAACCAAACACTCCATTTAAAAACGTTGGCAGAAGATCTAGTAGACATTTTTCCAAATATGACACACAGATGGCCAATAGGCAAACGAAAAGGCACATAATATCACCAATCATTGGGGAAATGCAAATCAAAACCACAATGAGATGCCATCTCACACCTGTTAGAATGGTTATTATCAAAAAGACAAGAAATAACAAATATTGGCAAGGATGTGGTGGGAATATAAACTGGTAAAACCACTGTGGAAAACAGTATTAAGGTTCCTTAAAAAGATAAAAATAGAACTACCATATGATTCAGCAATTCCTCTCTGGGTATTTATCCAAAGAAAATAAAAACACTAACTTGAAGAGATAGATGTACCTTCATCTTCAGTGAGAATTATTTACAATGACCAAAATATGTATTTATCAATAGGTGAATGAATAAAGGAAATATGCTATATATAAACAAATATATGTATATATAATATTATTCCTTATGGAATATTATTCAGCTACAAAAAAAAGGAATAAAATCTTGCCATTTGCAACAACATGGGTGGTCCTTGAAGGCATTATGTTAAATGAAATGAGTGAGAGAAAGACAAATACAGTATGGTCTTACTTACATATGGAATCTTAAAAATACAAAACAAAAACCAAGCTAATTGTACAGAGGACAGATTGGTGATTGCCTAAGGTGGAAGGTGCAGGAGAGGGTGAATTTGGTAAAGGGAGTCAAAAAATACAATCTTTTAGTTATAAAATAGATAAGTCATGGGGATATAATGTATAACGTGGTGACTATAGTTAATAATACTATATGCATATTTGAAAGTTGCTAAGAGAGAAAGTTGCTAAAAGTTTCTATCACAAGATTGTTAACTAGACTTATTGTGTAGTCATTTTGTAATATATACAAGTACGGAATCATTATGTTGTACACCTGAAACTAATATAATATGTTAAATGTTAATTGTACTTCAACAATTAAAAAAGTGATTTATGAACCACCCTTAAAGTTTTATATTCTGTTTTTGTCTATATACTTATCTTTCTAGTAAGACTTACACCTTCATGTGCTTGCATGTTGCTGTTTAGCCTTCTTTTACTTCAACTCGAAGAGCTCCCTTTAGCACTTTTAGTAAGGTGTGTTTGTATAGTGGTGAAAAGCTCAGTTTTTTGTCTGAGAATGTCTTTATCTTTACTTCATTTTTAAGGGAAAGTTTTGTGGAGTATACTGTTTTTGGTTGGCAGCATTTTCTTCAGCATTTTGAATATATTAATCCACTTTCTGGGCCTATAAAGTTTCTGCTGAAAAATCTGATGATAGTCTTATGGGGGTTCCCTTGTATGTGACAAGTGGATTTTCTTTTGCTGCTTTCATAATTCTCTTTGTCTTTCACTTTTGATCATTTAATTATAATGAGCTATAGTGCAGACTTCTTTATAGAAACCTATTTGAGATCTTTTGGGAATCAGGATTTTGGATGCTCATCTTGCTCTGTAGATTTGGGGAGTTTTCAACCATTATTTCTTTAAATAAGCTTTTTGCCCCATTCTTTTGCTCTTCTCCTTTTGGAGCTCTCAAAATGTGTATATCATTATTTTAAAAAATGTGTATATTGATTAATTTAATGGTATCCCATAAAATCCTATAGACTTCTTCACTCTTTTTCATTATTTTTTCTTTTTGTTCTTTTGACTGGGTAATTTCAAATAACTTGGCTTTAAGCTTGCTGATTATTACTTCCACTTGATCAGACCTACTGTTTACACTTTCTGTTGAATATTTCAGTTCAATCATCGAGTTCTTCAGCTTCAGAATTTCTGCTTGGTTCTCTTTTATGGTTTTAGTATTTTCAATGAATTTCTCATTTTGTTCATGTATTGCTTTACTGATTTTATTTGGTTGTCTATCTGTATTCTCTTGTAGATCACTGAGCATCCTTCAGATTATTATTTTGAATTCTTTGTCAGACAGTTTGTAAATCTCTATTCTTTAAGGTTGGTAATTAAAGCTTTATTTTGTTCCTTTGGTGGTATCCTTTTCCTTTGATTCTTCATGATCCTTGTAGCCTTGCATTGTTGTCTGAACATTTGATGAAGTAGTCACCAATCCTTACAGACCAGCTTCAGCATGGAAAGCCATTCACCAGCCAATCCAGCCAGAGATTCTGGGCAAGCCAGCTATCAGGGTCCATGAGTGACTGGTTGCCAGAATCAACAGGTGGTACCTGGGTCTGTAGGCAGGCAGGCCCAGTGCCAGGGTCTGTGGGTGAGTGTGCCTGGTTCAGGGGTCCACGGGTGGGCCCAGTGCCTGGGTCAATAGACAGGCCTGATATCTGGGTTTGTGCTGTTGGGCTGGATCTTGAGTCCACTCATGTTGCCAGGATCCACAGTGAAATTAGATTCCCACTTTCCTCTCTTTTCTCCAAAGGAGAACTCCTGGGCCAAGAGATTCCCATCAGTTCTGTGCTGCAGAGGTTTGTGAGGAGTAAAGCACTATTCTTTCTACCTTCTTTAAGACACCTTCTCTCATTCCTGTGCTGTATCCAGGTGCTGTAATCTCTTACCTGAATTCTGCAGTCTCCTGAAGATATTTTTGTTTATAGTTATAAAATTGATGTTTCTGTGGGTGGGTGAAGAATGGAAACTTGTATTTTTGCCTGATGTCAGTCATCCAATTTAATTTGATTCTAACTGATAAATCTACTTCCTTCTTGAACTTTAGACTAGTATAGACAACTGTCTATATCTCCACTTGGATGTTTTATGAGACAGGCTAAGCTTTTGTAACAAAATGATTAAAATTTAATGACTTAACATTTATTTTTCTATAATGTAAATACCCTATGATGAGTGTTCCAGGTCAGCAGACAGCTGTGATAATGTGGGGACCCAGGCTAATGAAGGAATGTTCTGCCATTCACAACTTGTAACTTCTTCCTAGGCCATTCTGATCATTAACATTCCAAGCGTTAGAAGGGAGATAGGCAGAAACCCAGATACAAGGATTTCTTAAGCAACTGAGAAAGAATTTTTATACTTTGCTCTTGGTCACGTTCACCAGCAAGATCATAGTCATGTACTGGCCAAGATGGAAGCGTAGGTAGATAAACTTTGCCTCCTTGCACAACCAAAGACAACAACAAATTTAAAAACAAAAAACAAGCAGAGCTGCCAGAAAATTGAACTGTATGGAAGTCCAACAACCAAGGAGTTAAAGAAGAAATATTCATCCAGTCTGATAGGAGGGGTAGAGATGGGCAGGCAGGGCAGAGAGGACACGTGGGTAGGTGGTGGCTGTCAGTCCCACATTTGTGTGTGGATAAACTGGGAGGAACAACTGGGGAGCAGGACAGACCCATGCAACCCAGGATTCCAGTGCAGGAAAAAAGAAAGCCTCAAAACCGTTAGCTGTAAAAACCTGTGGGCATTGCAGTGGCAGGAGAAACTCCCAGACTCACAGGAGAGTTCTTTGGAAAGACCAGCAGGCTCCTAGAATGCACACAAACCCACCTACCTGGGAATCAGAACCAGAAGGGCCCAATTTGCTTGTGGATAGCAGAGGAAGTGACTGAAAGCCAGCTGAGAGCCAAGAGAGCAGCATTTTTTCCTCTCTAACCACCCCCCCCACATACAATGCCACAATGCAGCCATATGGGTTGCCCCACCATTGCAAATACCTAAGTCTCTGCCCCTTACAACTTAACAGCTGCACCAAAATAAAGAAATATGGCCCAAATGAAAGAACAGAGGAAAACTCCAGAGAAAGAATTAGGCAATGAAGAGATAGCCAACTTATCAGGTGCAGAGTTCAAAACACTGTTAATCAGGATGTTCACAGAATTGGTTGCATATGGTTGCAAAATGGAGGAAAAAGTGGTCTATGCGAAGTGAAATAAAGAAAAATAAACAGGGAACCAATAGTTATGGGAAGGAAACCAGGACTGAAATCAATGATTTGGAGCAGAAGGAAGAAATAAACATTCAACCAGAGCAGAATGAAGAAACAAGAATTCAAAAAAATGAGGAGAGGCTTAGGAACCTCCAGAACAACTTTAAATGTTCCAACATCTGAATCATAAGGGGACCAGAAGGAGAAGAAGGAGAGCAAGAAATGGAAAACGTATTTGAAAAAATGATGAAGGAGAACTTCCCTAATCTGGCAAAGGAAATACACTTCCAGAAGTCCAGGAAGCTTAGAGAGTCCCAAACAAGTAGGACCCAAGGAAGCACACACCAAGGCACATCATAATTAAGTTACCCAAAATTAAAGATATGGAGGGAATCTGAAAAGCAGCAAAAGATAAGGGGACAGTCACCTACAAAGGAGTTTCCATCAGACTGTCAGCCGACAAGGAGTCAGCTCTCAGAAGAGACCTTGCAGGCAAGAAGGGGCTGTCAAGAAGTATGCCAAGTCATGAAAAGCAAGGACCTACGTCCAAGATTACTCTATCCAGCAAAGCTATCCTTTAGAATGGAAGGGCAGATAAAATGTTTCCCAGATAAGATCAGGTTAAAGGAGTTCATCATCACCAAGCCATTATTATATGAAATGTTTAAGGGACTTAATCTAAGAAAAAGAAGATGATCAAAAATATGAACAGTAAAACGACAACAAACTCATGACTATCAACTGAACCTAAAAAACAACAACAACAACTATGGAACCAACTAGAATAGGAACAGAATCACAGGAATGGAGATCACATGGAGAGTTATCAGAAAGGGGGGAAAGGTACAAGGAACAAGAAGCATAAATGGTATGTATAAAATAGACAGGAGGAGGTTAAGAATAGTATGGGGAGTGGAGAAGCCAAAGAACTTACATGTACGACTGATGGGCATGAACTAAGGAGTGGGGGAAATGCTGGTGGGAGGGTGTTGCAGGGTGGAGAGGAATAAAGGGGAGAAAAAATGGGACAACTGTAATAGTATAATCAATAAAATATACTTAAAAATAAAAGAAAGGAAGGTCACAGTCATATGCCACCACTCTGCTTCAAAGAGGACTGGGAAATGTATTTCCAAAGAAGTCCCACATCTTAGCTGCCATTATCAATAAATGCAATATATGTGAAGAGAAGAAAATAGATTCTGGTAGACAGCTAGCAATCTCTTCCACAGGTATCAGTATGTACTAAATGGACTTCGCAGTTTCTCCCATTTTAATTTTCTCTTGTTCCTATAGTGCTTTTCTGTGTATCACAATCCACCCCATTGTATGTATCAGAAATCCAAGAACCAGCCTAAATTCTACTGTTTCTCGCTTTCCAAAGTGAGAATTCCTATTAAAAGAATGTATATAAAATTTTGCCAATTCTATTTCTAAATACTCCCTCAAACTATGTCCTCTTTGTTCCCACCGCCACTGCTTTTTAAAAAATTTTTACCTGGATTTCTGAACTACCTTCCTAAGTGACCTCTATTTGCCTCCAGTCTTGCCATCATCTGCATAGTCCACTGCCCAACCTCAAGGATGAACTTTCCAAAATACAAATTGAATCAGATGACTCTCTGATCCTTCAGTAGTTACTCAATACTGTTTGGATAAAATCCAAACTTCTTAGCGTAGATCAGAAAACTCTTCATGAGTAGGTGCTCAGTAAATATTCATTGAGTGGATGAGTGATTTGGCTCTTGCTTACCTTCCTGGTCTGTTCGGCTACCACTCCTCTGCACCTACCTGTGAACAAACATGTGGAAGTTCCCAGAGTTCTTTGTACGTGCCATGTTGTTTCATGCCCCCACGCATTTGTTGGAGCTGCTGCATCTGCCTTCAACAACTTCTGTTCTCTTTCTCCCATAAGACTCAATTTGTTTAAATATTATTAGTTCAAATACTCCTTGTCTCTTGAGGAATGCATATGCACAGTGTAGCACTTGCCATAACCTGTTTAATTTTTGTCTTTATGTGCATATTTCAACATATATTTAAGTGTTTATCATATGCCAGTCACAGCCCTGATGCCAGGTGGAACATGTAGTATAGTAAGCAGATTGATACTAAATAGTGCAGAAATAAATATAAAATACAAACTGTGAGCTGTATAGCCTGAGGAAACAGTATAACAGGGAAACCTAATTTAGGTTGGGGGTCAAGGACTAGGATAAGTTTCTTTGAAGAAATTACATTTAAGCAGAAATATGGAGTCTAACTTGTGTACTTTCTCACTGCTTTAACCCCTTCCCTGGGAGTTTATGTGTGTGTTTTTCTCTTTGCCTTAAATGACCTGCCCTGCATGCTGGTGATAAAATCCTCCCCATTACCTTTTAAGATTCAGTTTCAGCATCATTCACTCTGTAAAAACTTTCCTGACTCTCCCATGCAAAATTAGTCATTTCTTCCCCATTTTGCTATTACACTAATCAACACAAATGTGAGCTCCTTGAGATGAGAAACTTCTACAGTTTCTGAATACTAGGACTGTCCTTTACCTTTAAAACCTTTGGAGACTTCTGTGCAGTTTAAAAATGCCTGCTTCCTCCAGACATTCCTCTTTTTACATGGTTTATAATCCTAATGATTTCCTTTTTAAGTGCATTTCAACTTCCTAGGGTCTTTTTTAATATGTGTCACCAAGCTGAATCCAGTTCAGAAGTTGTGAATTGGCTGTGTAAGACAGAGGAATACCTTACCTCCATTAGTCTGAGGTTAGACTTCTAATGCATCCTATGATTGTATTGATTTTTTTTTTTTTGACAAAAACAATGTGAAATCACACTGAGTTGACTTTGGGAGAGAGATTACTGCAAACCAATTCAATCTTATCCAGCGCTGGTGTTGCTGTTTTTTGTACTCAAGGAAAGAACTTTAAACTTTTTGTTTTATTCAGCCCATCAATACAGCTGGCTGAGATATTTTCTTTTGGAAACCAGTTTTGACTTGAATGCTTCCTGTCATCTGTAAATGTGACAGGCCTGCTTTAAAAATCAGCATCCAAGTAATGAATACAAATATTCACTAGAATAAGATGTGAGAGGCAGGCTACTATAACTTTTCTTTAGAAAAATACTATTTCATTAATCAGCCATCTTTAGTTTTAGCAATTATATAATTGCCCATGTACCCAAGATTACTCTAACTGGTCCACAAGAATATTATAAGAGATCTTGCTAAATGCCCTGTTGAAGTTCAATGACATACCTTTTCAGAATAATTTTGAAATACATTTAAATTAGCAATGAAAATACTTTTATTGAGCTAAAATGGCATAAATTTTATGCAAACTAGTTATGACAAGCATAACTTTTTATGCAAAGTATATCTAAGGATGTAACATCAGAACCTCAGGAGTGCAACTCCTGGGAGCCAGGACTTTTGGAGGAAGAATTTGAAAGTAGTGAAACTAGGACACAGGTAGCAGTTTGAATGTCTGTAGATATGGCATCAGAAGAGATTTCAAATTGGGAATACAGAAAATAATAGGGACAATTTTAAGGAAGGGACTAAAATCATTTTGTTATAAATCTTCCATATTTAACCATTGAAATAACTCTATGAAATAGATATTAAAGGCTTAACAAAGCAAGTGACCTGTCTGAAGTCTCCTAGCCAGAAGTAGAGCTGTGACTTGAACCCAGATTTCTCTGACCCTAAAAGACTAGTTTTGTTTTGTTTTCTATGCTAGACTGTTTAGTTTAGGGGAATGTTTTTGGAAGAATCTAGAATGCGAATACCCAGGGTTTGGGTGGCTACCCAGAGTTTACAATTCAGAATAGGTTCAGAGGAGTGGATTTTGGACTTGGAGCAAAGGGATGTTTTTATTCAATCAATAAGAAAACTAAGCCTGAAATAGTGTTATCCTAACCTTAAAGTGCAGGTCAAGTTGGAAACAGCAAGGAGGGGCTGAGACATGTTCAAGGTCCAGGACTGAAGGAATGACCCTTCCAACTAGAAGATGAGCCTGATCAATAAATTAGTGACTGATGCTGAGGCTTTGCCTTGAAACAAATGGTTTCTCACAGCAAGATGAGGTTGGTGAGAAAGCAGGTTGTTCTGGAACCTGACCTGGGAGCATGTTCCAGGGACAAACCCTAGGGGGTGAGCTGACAGCAGAGGTGATTATTAAGCAGATATTCTTTTGTCAGTCATTTTACAAATGAGGAAATTAAGGACCAGAGACAAACTAACTTCCCTAGTTTACATAGTCAAAGTGTGGCAGAAGCAGGACTTGAACCCAGGCCTTTTGGCTCCAGAGCCTGCTCAGGCCACTGACACTGCATTGCCTCTTTCGGTGTCACCTCCTCTGCGAAGCCTTTTTGTATTCACCATCTGGGTTTCCATAGAACTGTATTATACTTTTATAAATAATTACACTGTACCTTTAATTACCTTACATTCATGTTTATTTTTCTTTCCTTTATACAGATGTGAGCTCCTTGAGAGCAGGATTAAAGCCTTGTGTTGTAATGGCAGAACCAGCTCAGAATGGTCATACAAGATACTGAGTTGCTTTTCAGAGACAACAGACCAAAAAAGAGCACATGTCATGCAGTGGAAGCATGTGTAGAGGAGAGAACTTCGATCTCCAGCTGCACCCAGAATCAAAGTCCTGTGCCCTTCACCCCCCTGCCCACTCCTACCAACCAAAGCACCAAGACATAACCAGAATTTGAACACTGAAACCCATTCAGAAGCAAAGGGTCCATTGTCCAGGAAGATCCAATGCTGATGCCCCTTTACTGTAAATGGCCAAGTTCCAAGGTCTTCCAATTAAAACTTGCCCACCAGCACTTCCACATACTGTTTCCCCTCACCCATGGGGGTTAAAATGTTTGCTATTATTATATGAACTGGGTCTTGAAGGGTATTAAGTTCACCAGCTGGAAGAAGGACCAGCATATGCAAAGATCCCTGCTTAACAGAGCATGGGGATTTTTGGAAGCTTGATACAGTGAAGGCATAAGGTATACCCAGGGGGGCAAAGCAGGGGCAAAGCAGAGCAAAGATGGAGCATGAGGTAGGGCCTTCTGGATCTATCAGAAAAACGTCCCTGTTTGGAATTTGTTCTAAGGGCAAGGAGGAACCAATTGTGGCCTCTGAATAGGGCAAGTGAAGTGCTCAGTACACTCACAGTCTGATTGTGAGTTGCCTGAAGTTCATTTATTCACACGAGTGGAATTCCCTGCTGGGAATGGAAGGGCAGGCAAAGACTGTAAGACTTTGTGTCCACTGTGAGCACGCTGAGAACTCATGTGGAAATCACTAATGAACTTAGATGCAAAGCTTGACTACAACTTTATAAAGGTGCTTTTGAAGCCATGGCTACTGAGGTGACCCTTAGACAGAAAAGTTTGTCAGGGAAGGCTCCCTGGGGGAGGTGAATCATGAGCTTGGTTTGAAGGAGTAGGTCATTATCAATCAATAAAGGAAGGGCCAGAGAAGGGGAGAGTCTGACCTCTGGTCACGTTGCCAAAATCAGTGGCTGACTTCTGCTGTGGCACCTTGCCCAATGCATCATGATGCTGCCACTTGAAGCCTCAACACGACTCTCCTGGCTGTAAGTCAGTGAGAAGGGTCCCGACATAGCTTCTGCAGCCATCCAGAGGCATCCCGAATGAAAACAGCTATAAATTCATCTACAACAGGGGTGTCAAACTCATTTTCACTGGGAGCCACATCAGCCTCATGGTTGCCTTCAAAGGGCTAAATGTAATTTTAGGACTGTATAAATGTAACTAGTCCTTAGCAGTGAAGTGAGAGCTCAGCGCTCCTGCTGGATAGAAACAAGGTGCCAGGCCAGATAAAATGAGGTGGAGGGTCAGCTTCGGCCCCTGGACCTTGTATTTGCCACCTGTGCTCCATGAGATTAGGAGAGACCTTGTAAAAGCTCTCCACAAATGCCCATGTGTGGATGAGATACTCTTTATGAGCTCTGTAAGGTCGAAATTTTCTTGTAAAGACCCAGGGCAAGGCCTGGAAAGGAGAAATTCCTGCTCTGCATTTCTTGTAGGGTTAGCCTCCTGCTTGACCAAAGCAAAGAGCCCACTTAAGGAAACACACTTTTTTTCCTGACTGTAAAAGTAATATGTGACAAAGGAGAAAATTTTTAAGGCACTGAAAAATACAAAGAAAAATAAATTTCTTTTAAAATTTTGCAATTTAGACTTGACAATTCACTGTTTATATTTACGTCCAGCTTATAGCCTTTTCGTGTTTCACTTATATGTATGTGTGTTAATCTGTATGTATATGTATTATAAAAATTTATGTATGTGCATGTATATAAAATACATATTTTTAAACATTTTTATTTATTTATTTTAGAGAGGGGAAGGGAGGGAGAAAGAGAGGGAGAGAAATATCAATGTGTGGTTGCCTTTCATGTGCTCCCTACCAAGGACCTGGCCCGCAAACCCAGGCATGTGCCCTGACTGGGAATCAAACCGGCAACCCTTTGGTTCACAGGTCAGCACTCAGTCCACTGAGCTATACCAGCCAGGGCTAAAATACATATTTTTATTGTCTAAAAATGTAAACAACGTGAAATTTATCATTCTAACCATTTTTAAGTACATAGTGTGTGGTACATTCACATTGTTGTGCAATCGTCATCACCATCCATGTTCAGAAATTGTTCATATTCCCAAAGTGAAACTCTACCCCTTAAACATTAACTCTCTATTTCTCCCTCCCCTCAGCCCTGGCAATCACCATTCAACTTTCGGTCTCTATGAACTTGACTACTCTAGGAACCTCATATAGTGGAATCTTAACTATTTGTCCTTTGTGACTGACTTATTTCACTTAGCATAATGTCTTCAAAGTTCATTCATGTTGTAGCATGTGACTGAGGTCCTTTCTTTGGCTGAATAGTTTTCCACTGTATGTGGATATACCGTATTTTGTTTGTCATTCATCTTTGTGTGGACACTTGAGCTGCTTCCTCCTTTAGACTGTTGTGAGTAGTGGTGCTGTGAACACAGGTGCACAAATGTCTGTTTGAGTCCCTGCTTTCACTCCCTTTAAGTATGTACCTAGAAGTGGAATTGCTGGGTTGTATGGTAATCCTATTTTTAATATATTTTAAAATTGATGATATTCTCATAATTTTGTATCAAATTGTGAACATTTCCCAATGTATTATAATCTTTATTAAAACCAGACTTCATTAATAACTGCCTGGTCTTAGTGTCCTGTTCTTGGATATTTTGATTGTTCCCAATTTTCTACTAGCCTTATCCTACAATGAACATCTTATACACAAATATTTGAAGAAATCTGATTATTTTCTTTAATATGATATATTTCTAGAGGCAAAATTATTGAATCAAAATTTATGAACATTTTTAAAGCTCTCAATATATACTCATTTATTTATTTTCATAAATTTAGCTCCATTTTCCTACCCCTCCACTAGTGTTTAGCCCACCTTATGCCAACATTTACTTTAAAATAATTCATTCTTTTTGCAACACGGCATTCCAGGTAACTAACCCACCAACAACTCATTTTTGGTCCTGGCTTCCCAAGAACTTTATCAAGCTGTGGTTGTGGGTATATAGGTTAGAAAGAGAATATGGGAAGCATTACTAGAGGGAAAGGACAGAAACTGACAGCTTCTTGTATGAGGAAGTAAGAGGTAGGTCGTGGGATAGTGCTGACGGGAGAAGGGAAGGCACAAGGCACCAACATTTATCGAGCATCTCTATGGGAACGTTCCTTTACATACATTGGAAACCTCCTAAGAGCTCTGTAAGGGAGGTGTGATGGTCCTCATTTTCCAGTGGGGAAACTAAGCTCAGAAAAAGCCTCACTTCCAGTCACACAAATGGCAGGAGTCAACCTAGGCCTGTCTGACACTCTGACTGCAGGCACTGGCTTTGGCATCTTTCCATCACATGATACTCTTGGGAGAAGACCAAAACCTTGAGATGTAAAAGGAACAGAGATGGTCGGCAAAGTTGCAAAGTCAAAACTGGAAAAGCTTGTACCACATTTCTGTATCTAATCATCTGCCAAAGGACTCTTCAGTTGTTTCCATGTCTTGGCCACCGTGCATAATGTTGCAATGAACATAGGGGTGCCTATATCTTTGTGAATAAATATTTTCAAGTTGTTCGGATTGATACACAGAAGAGGGGTTGCTGGATCATATGGTGACTCTATTCTTAATTATTTGGGAACTGTCATACTTTTTTCCATAGAGACTGTACTTGTTTACATTCCCACCAACAGTGGGAATGTAAACAAGCAGTGAACTGTTCTCTGTCTTGGTGAAAATAGCCATTCTAAAAGATGTGAGGTGATACAGCACTGTAGTTTTAATTTGCAGTTCCCTGATAGCTAATGAGTTGAACACCTTTTCATATATCTGTTGGACATTTTTATGTCTTCTTTTTTGTATTTTTTAAATGATGTTTTAATCCTCACTGAAGGATATGTTTATTAATTTTAGAGAGAGAAAAACATCAATGTGAGAAACATCGATCAGTTGCCTCCCATACATGCCCCACCTGAGGATCCAACCTGCAGTCTAGGTATGTGCCTTGACTGGGAATTGAACCCACATTTTTTTGGTGTACAGGATGATGCTCCAACCAATTGAACCACATTGCCAGGGCTGTATGTCTTCTTGGGAGAGGTATCTGTTCAAGCCCATTTTTTAATTGGATTATTTGTTTTTGTTGTTACTTATTTTAGCTATTACATATTTTAGGTATTAACCCCTTGCTAAAGCTGTTGTTTGCAAATATTTTCTCCCATTTGGTTGGTTGCCTCTTTGTTTTACTGATGGTGTCTTTCTCTGTGCAGAAGCTTTTTAGTTTGATATAGTCCCATTAATTTATTTTTGCCTTTACTTCCCTTGTCTTTGGGTTCAATTCATAAAATCTTCCCTAAGACCAAGGTCCATAAGTTTAGTACCTGTAGTTTCTTTCATGTAATTTATTATTTCAGGTCTTATGTTTAGGTCTTTATCCATTTTGAGTTAATTTTTGTATATGGGGATAAACAGCAGTCTAGTTTCATTTTTTGCATGTGGCTTTCCAATTTTCCCAGCACCATTTATTGAAGAGGCTTTCCATAAGAAAAGATGAAATACTGCCATTTGCAACAGCATGGATGGATCTTGAGAATATCATGCTAAATGAAATAAATCAGACAGAAAAAGTTAAGATGGTATGCTTTCACTCATATGTGGGATATAAAACTAAAAGCAACAAATTAACAAAAAAACACAAAACAAAAACTCATAGACATAGACAACAGTGTGGTTGTTACCAGAGGAAAAAGGGGTTTGGGGCTAGTAAAGGGTAAAGGGGGTGAAATATATGGTATCAGAAGAAGATTTACCTTTGGGTGGTAAACACAGTGCAATATACAGATGATATATCATAGAATTGTACACTTGAAGCATATCATTTTACTAGCCAATATCACTCCAATAAATTTAACAAAAAATAGGACTAAAAATGGGAAAAGCTTGGCATAGGCAAGTGTTGTGGTCAGTTCTTGGGTCTAAGGAGAGATATGGGTTGCTTGGCTGTGTAAGGGGGATTAAAGGTGCCTCCACCTGTGGATGGTCAATGCCTTTTTAAAGGTGTGTGGGTTTAGCACTTGTGGCATGCCACGGATCTGAACAATCTGATTGATTTCAACAGAGACCACAAATCACAGCAGAGCCACTGTAGGCCCCATGTCCACCCAGAGGAGATGCTTATGGAAGGGTGGGGGGATGGAGAAGTCAACAGCATAATCTGATGGCAAAACTCTAGGAGGGAGGTGGAAGGCCAGAACCAGTTAAGTGAGAAGGCAGGTCATGGGTGGAAAACCATAAATCTGTGGTTTACCTCAAATTATGGCATTGCTGCTTAATTTGGGATAAGTAATACCCTATGTTATGTTAAGGTATGACAATCTTTCATTGATTGTAGGTAAGGCAGTGTAATTAAAATTTACAACATCCACTCATAGGACAAACAAACACTTCAGCAATAGCCATGGCTACAGATATTACCACAAAATAGATGGTAATTAGAGCAGTGAGTTCCTGGCTGGTGTATCATGGAAAATAGAAGTGGATGTTAGTCCTCTGTCTTATAATAGCAACTACGTGTTTGTTGTGAGTGGCAGGCAGTGGAAAAGTTCCTTGATGAAACGACAGAGGGTGTTTGGGGAGGGAGAGGTTGCAGGTGTAGTGAGCAGAGTTTCATTACGAATGCATCTCTCTCTGCATCAGAGAATGAGGCCCAAATAGCCATTTTCGGGATTAATGTGTCTGTATAGAGCCGCATGGAATCACCCACAGCAGAGATGTGGGTTTTTGCACCCTGAGCTAGGATTCTTTGGTCATTTCAACATCTTTTCCACTGTATCTATTAATTTTGTGTTAGTTTCTTTATGAAGAGACTAGGTCTGGTTCATTTTATAATATACCCAACACAAAGTTGGTGCTCAGTAAAGTCATAGTAATATCTAAATAAACGTGTAACATACCATTCATTTTCATTATTAGTGATTATTTCTATTTGAAATGAGGATTTAAGACTAGGTAGATTTCAGCCTGTGTATAAGGAATTCACCTCTGTGGATGGTGACTTTCCCTTGGAAGAAAAAAGAACCCAAATAAAGAGTATGTCATGATATGTGATAAAATGTACTATAAAACAAAAAATTAATTTTTCTGGTTGTGGCCCAGATTGTTCTAGGCTATTAAATGTTCCTAACTCAGATGCAATAGTTGAGGCATTAGTGATGGCTGTGCCCTCCCCCACCACACACACATCCACCATTCCTCTGCCTGAGTCTTATAGAAAAGAAGCCAATTAGAGATCCATTCCCTACCCTCTTCTTAGGTGACAGCCTAATAGTCTTAGAGGGAGAGAGAGGGACTAGTGAGAAACTGATCTTGCCATGATAGGCAGGACTGGGGCTTGAGAGAGAAGTGGGGCTTTGTGTTATGTGGGTACATTTAAAGTAATACTCTGACATTCGGTCCTAGTCCTTAGGTTTTCTTTGAGATGGGAATCTCCACTGTTGAGCCATGGTCCAGAGCAGCTGCTAAAAGCTACAATTATCCTCACAGGAAGAAATCCCAGCCCTTGAGAATCTTCTACATTGTGTCAAGGTTGGGCTGGCTGATTAGTACCATTTGTATCTCCACCTAATTCAAACATCCTTTACTTTATAAATGGATGACCTTAAAGAATGCTTTACTCAGTTAACAATTTTTAAACATTTATTGTACAGTGTGGCAGGCATACATATACTTTTATATGTATGAATTTATCTATTCTCATAACTACTGTGAGGAAACACCATTATTTTCTCCATGTTACAGGTGCGATAGCTAATACAGGTGCCGGGATCAAGGAACACTTCATGTAAGGTGCACAGCTGGTGTCTGAACCCTGACAACCTTGCTCCCTGCACTTGGTTGCAACCATCAAATGCAGCTGGCATGGGATGAATCACTGAAAATAGCCCATGGGAACAATTCTGCAATCATATATTTTTGTATAATGTTTATGTGTATATACATGCAAAATATAATTTGCATGGAAGTATAATTTATATGTTAGCAAGTAGATATTTATAGATATAACTTGCATATAAATTGGCACATATAATCATAACATACATTTTCATATATATTTATATGATAATTCACATATAGAAGAAGGTCAAGAAGGGATTAAGTAACAATAGTTATTTTGGGGCAAGAGTATTGGTGTTTTTTGTATTTGCTTGCTTCTATTTTTTATAGTTTATAATAAACATATAATGGTTAAAATTAGATTATTTAAAAGATTTTATTAATTTATTTTTAGAGAGAGAGGAAGGGATGGAGGAAGAGAGGGAGAGAAACATCAGTGTGTGGTTGCCTCTTGAACGCCCTCAACTGGGGACCTGGCCTCAACCCAGGCATGTGCCCTGACTGGGAATCAAACTGGCAACCATTGGATTTGAAGGCCAGGACTCAAGCCACTGAGCCACAACAGCCAGGGCTGAAACTAGATTTTTTTTAATTAAAAAATTTTGTTTTTCTTTATTTATTGCATTTAAGAACATGCTTTGACTGAGTTCCTGCCTATTCAGTACAGGATTACACAAAGCCCATGTAAGAACCTGGGTCCGGAGCAGCACCTAGTTGTCTAGTTTACCTTCCTTTCTAGAAAGGGGAGGGGAGGCTTCCCGTGGCATGCATTACTATATTGGCTCCCAGGACACCTCGCCAGCAGGCATTCCTCTTAGAGTTGGCTTCCTTTTACTTTTGTGTTGTCAGCCTTTTTTCAGAAAATCCCCAGAAGAACTCGAACAAGTGTCAATTCCACATTTCACCCAGAGCTGCGAGTCTCAGAACTGCTTCCACTTCCCCTATAGCTCCAGGAAACGAACCTTGTTCCCTGGAGATCTGTTTAGTGCTGTAGGAATAAGATTCAGGGCCCCTTTCAGCCACGATGGGGGAGAGGTGTTTAGCCTTGTCTCTCTCTCTTTTTTAAAAAATATACTTTATTTATTTATTTATTTTTAGAAAGAGGTGAAGGGAGGGAGAAAGAGAGGGAGAAGAACATCAGTGTGCAAAAGGCACATCAATTGGTTGCCTCTTACACGCCCCCCAGCCGGCACCTGGCTTGCAACCCAGGTATGTGCCCTGACCGGGAATTGAACCTATGACCTTTCAGTTCACAGTCCAGTGCTCAGTCCACTGAATCACACCAGCCAGGGCAGCCTTGTCTGTTTCAATGACCTAATCATCAACCCCTCCACAGTTACTGGGCCTTGTGGATCAGCAAGCCACTCACCACTAAGCAGACTAAGGGTCAAAGCCATTGGATTTCTTTTTTCTTAGTTCTCCCCTCTGTTAAGTGGAAATATGTAAGAATAGAATATACCTCCTCCACTCCAAACTTAGCCCACTTCCCCACAATGTGGAGAAGGGAATCACCATTTATGACTTGTAACTCAGTATAAATTGGGAGCACTGTGAACACTTCACACAGAGTCCAGTGGTCTCCATCAGTCCTAAGGGATGATGAGTCTACAGTGTTCTTATGAGTGGCTGGGACAAGAGTGGCCCAGAGCCTGGTCCCAGGACCCTAGGAGAAGTATACAGGCTGCTGTTTTCTGTCTTGAGGAGGGAGAGCCAAGGGTGTTTTCCTCCCTGCTTCTCCACAGGGACTGCTCAAGAAAGAACTTGCCAGGGGAGATCAGCAGGCACCCAGAGGGCCATCCACGCCCAGCAGAGCCAAAGCCCTGGCAAGAGGTCTGGATCTACAGGGGGATCAAGGCAAGGCTTGCCCCAAACTGGATGCAAAGAACTCTTCTGTTAGTGACCGAGGCTCTGTGAAGGGCACCCTGGAAACAAACAAACACATAACACACACCCACCATCAATCCCGTGGCTCAGAGCAGCCTGGGTTGGGTTGCTCCTGAGATTTCAGGGCCACTTCCTCCAGGTGCTGCTGGCCCAATGTCACACTATTAAGCCCGCCCTCATTTCTGATGCCATGTCCCATTCCAGCAAAAGGAGATGTACTCCAGCAATGCACTGTACAGGTGTACCTCCAGAAATTGTGGGCTCTGTTTCAGAACACTGCAATAAAGGGAATGCTGCAATAAAGCAAGCCACACAATTTTTTTTGTTTCCCAGTGCATATAAAAGTTATGTTTACACTGTACTATAGTCTATTAAGTGTGCAATATCCTTATGTCTAAAAAATGTACATACCTTAATTAAAAATCACTTTATTGCTAAAAAATTGGTAGCCATCACCTGAGCCTTCAGTAAACTGTGTAATCGTTTCACTTGTGGAGCGTTTTGCCTCATAACTGATGGCTTCTGACTGATCAGAGTGGCAATTGCTGAAGGTTGGGGTGGCTGTGGGAATTTCTTAAAATAAGACAAAAATGAAGTTTGCTGCATCGATTGACTCTCACCAATGATTTCTCTGTAGGGTATGATCTGTTTGATAGCATTTACCCACAAAACTTCTTTTAACATTGAAGTCAGTTCTCTCAAACCACTGCTTTACTAACTAAATTTATTAACTAGATATATGTAATATTCCAAATTCTTTGTTGTTGTTTGAACGATGTTCACTCATCTTCGCCAGGAACATATTTTATCTCCAGAAACAACTTCGTCCATCTGTAGGAAGCAGCTCCTCACCAGTTAAAGTTTTACCAGGAGGTTGCAGCAGATCAGCCACACTTCGGGCTCCACTCCGAACGCCGGTTCTCTCGCGTTCCCACCGCACCTGCAGTTACTCCCTCCACTGAAGTCTTGACCTCTCACAGTCATCCACGCCCGTTGGAACCAGCTTCCAAACTCCTGTTAATGTTGATATATTGACCTCTTCCCCCGAATCACAAATATTTGTTTTCCTTTTTCGTAGACATTCTTCTTTTTTTATTGAATTTATTGGGGTGACGTTGGTTAATAAAACTATGTAGGATTCAGGTGCATATTCTATAATACATATGTAATTCTATAATACATAACCTGAATACTGTATTGTGTGTTCACCCACAACTCCACTAACTCATGTTCCTTTTTTATTGGTGACACTATCACAGATGTCTCCTATTCCTCTCCCACCCCGCTGTATCCCCATCCACTAAACCTCTCCCCCAGTCTTCACAGCATTGTTGTCTGTGTCCATGGGCTAGGCATATATGCATATATGTTCTCTAGTTAATCTCTTCCAGTCCCCTCTTCCTCTCAGATCTGTCAGTCTGTTCCATGTATCCATGACTCTGATTTTATTTGTTCATCAGTTTGTTTTCTTCATTAGATTCCCCATATGAGTAAGATCATATGGTATTTGTCTTTCTCTGACTGGCTTATTTTGCTTAGTATAATATTCTCCAGGTCTGTCCATGCTATTGCCAAGGGTAAGAGTTCCTTCTTTCTTTATAGTCTTGTAGTATTCCATTGGATAAATGTACCACAAATTTTTTTATTGTTTTTCAGTTACAGTTGTCCTGCCTTTTTCCCCATTGCTCACTCCTACCCCATCGCCATCCCCCCACTCCCACAGTCAGTCCCTCCCATTGTCCTTGCCCATGAGTCCTCTATTCATGTTTCTTTGCTTGACCCTTCCCTTTCTTTCCCCCATTATCTCCCTCCCAACCATCACTGTCAGTTTGTTTTTTATTTCCAAATCTCTGGTTCTGTTTTGCTCATTTGATTGTTTTGTTGATTTAGTTCCACTTATAGGCAAGATCATATGGTATTTGTCTTTCTTTTTTTTTTTTTTAATTTTTTTCTAAGATTGTATTTATTTATTTTTAGAGAGGGAAGGGAGGGAGAAAGAGAGAGAGAGAGAAACATCAATGTGCGGTTGCTGGGGGCTGTGGCCTGCAACCCAGGCATGTGCCCTGACTGGGAATCGAACCTGCGATGCTTTGGTTCGCAGCCCCCAATCCACTCAATCCACTGAGCTATGCCAGCCAGGGCGGTATTTGTCTTTCTCTGACTGTTTTATTTCACTTAGTGTAATGGTCTCCAGTTCTGTCCATGCTGTCACAAAGGATAGAAGTTCTTTCTCTCTGCTGCATAGTATTCCATTGTGTAAATGTACCACAGCTTTTTTATCCATTCATCTATTGATGGGCACTTGGGCTGTTTCCAGATCTTGGGTATTATAAATAACACTAATATGAACATAGGGGTGTATATATTCTTTCTGATTGGTGTTTCCAGATTCTTTGGATATATTCCCAGAAGTGGGATCATTGGGTCAAATGGCAGTTTCATTTTTAGTTTTTTGAGGAAATACCATACAGTTTTCCACAATGGCATCTCCAGACTGCATTCCTACCAACAGTGTACTAGGCTTAACCTTTCTCCACATTGTTGCCAGCCCTTGTTGTTTGTTGATTTATTGATAGTAGCCATTCTGGCAGGTGTGAAGTGATAGTTCATTATAGTTTTAATTTGCATCTCTCTGATGATTAGTGACGTTGAGCATTTTATCATATGTCTATCTGCCATTTGTATGCCCTCTTTGAAGAACTGCTTTTCAGGTCCTTTGCCCATTTTTAAATGAGTTGTTTGTCTTCCTGGTGTTGAGTTGTATAGGTTCTTTAAATATTTTGGAAACTAGCCCCTTACCAGAAGTACCATTGGTGAATACATTCTCCTAGACGGTGGGTCTCCTTTTCATTTTGTTGATGGTTTCTTTTGCTGTGCAAATCCTTTTTAGTTAGATGTTTTCCTAATGACATATAGAATTGTGAATTGTTTTCAGGTGGTTTTCAACTTACTTTGCCCAGATCCATCAGAAGAATCACTGTCTATGACAGCTATAGCTGCATGAAGTGTATTTCTCAAATAATAAAACTTTCAAGTCAAAATTACTTCTTGATCCATGGGTTGCAGAATGACTTATGTTATCAGGCATGAAAACAACATTAATTTTACTGAATATAACATTGTCAATGAGCAGTAATATTTTAAAAGAAATATTTTTCTGAGTAGTGGATTTAAAATATTCAGTAAACCAAAAAAATAAAATAAAATAAAATATTCAGTAAACCATGTTGTAAACAGATGTGCTGTCATCCATGTTTTGTTTTTCCATTTACAGAGCACAGGCAGTGTGGCTCCAGTGTAGTCCTCAGGGCCTCAGGGTTTTTACAAAAGTAAGGGAGCATTGACTTCAACATTAAGTAACCAGCTGCGTTAACCCCTAATAAGAGAGTCAACCTGTTCTTTGAAGATTTGAAGCCAGGCATTGACTTCTCATCTCTAGCTATGAAAGTTCAAATGTCAGCCCCATCCAATATAAGCTGTTTTATATAAATTGGAAATCTGTTGTTTTGTGTAGCCACCTACATTGATTATCTTAGCTAGGTCTTCTGGATAACCTGTCTCAGTTTCTACATCAGCATTTGCTGCTTCACCTTGTACTTTTATGTTACAGAGATAGCTTCTTTCTGTAAACCCTCTTCGCCTCTCTCAGTCTTCATAGAACTGGAGAGAGTTAGGGCCTTGCTCTGGATTAGGCTTTGGCTTAAGGGAGTGTTGTGGCTGGTTTCATCTTCTATCCAGACCACTGGAATTTTCTTCATATCAGTGATAAGGCTGTTTCGTTTTCATATCATTTTTGTATTCACTGGAGTAACACTTTTAATTTCCTTCAAGAACTTTCCTTTGCATTTACAACTTGGCTAACGTTGGGTACAAGAGGTTTAGCTTTCAGCCTTTCTCCACTTTTAATATGTCTTCCTTGCTAAGTTTGATTATTTCTATCTTTTGATAACTCTTCCTTTCACTTGAACACTTAGAGGCCATTGTAGAATTAATCATTAATTTCAGTATCGTTGTGTCTCAGGAAATAAGGAGGCCCAAAGAGAGGGAGAGAGACAAGGGAGCAGCTGGTAGGTAGAGCAGTCAAAACACTCACATTTATTGATTAAGTTTTCAATCTCATATGGCATGGTTCATGATGCCCCAAAACAATACAATAGTGACATCAAAGATCACTGATCACAGGTCACCATGACAATTATAATAATGAAAAAGTTTGAAGTTCTGTGAGAACTTAAAAAATGTGACAGAGTGAATGAATGCTGTTGGGAAAATTGTGCCAATAGACTTGCTTAATGCAGGATTGCCACATAGGTTCAATTAGTAAAACTCACAATATCCATGAAGCACAATAAAGTGGAGCATCAAAAAATGAGGCATGCCTGCACTGTGCATGTTCTTTATATGAATGAAAAGATACGTAGTAGAAGAGGTCTGCTGGGCATGTGTAGCCTCAGCCCTTAGGGTTCCTGAGGCTAAGACCATTTTACACACTACAGCAGTATGATTGGAGAATATGAGCTAGGCAGGGGCCAACAAAATGTTTGAATCAACAATAAATATAACAGATGTCTTTCTATAGGAATATGTGTATGTGAGTTCCAAAATAAAAATGTTTAAATATTTAGAAATAAAGCTTCATGAACCTTGTTCATTGTTAAATTTTGTATTCTTTTTTAAAATATATTTTATTGATTATGCTATTACAGTTGTCCCATTTCCCCCCTTCATTCCCCTTCACCCTGAACACCCTCTCCCTCCCACATTCCCCCCCTTTAGTTCATGTCCATGTGTCATAAGTTCTTTAGCTTCTACATTTAGCATCTTTAGCTTCTACATTTCTCATACTATTCTTGCCCTCCCCCCGTCTATTTTCTACCTACCATCTATCCTACTTATTCTCTGTACCTTTTCCCCCTCTCTGTTCCTCCCACTCCCCTGTTGCTTACCCTCCATGTAATCTCCCTTTCTGTGATTCTATTCTTGTTCTAGTTGTTTGCTTAGTTTGTTTTTGTTTTTGTTTTAGGTGTGGTTGTTAATAATTATAAGTTTCCTGTCATTTTACTGTACATGTTGTTTCTCTTCTTTTTCTTAGATAAATCCCTTTAATATTTCATATAACAAGGACTTGCTGATGATGAACTCCTTTAACTTGACCTTACCTGAGAAGCACTTTATCTGCCCTTCCATTCTGAATGGAAATTTTGCTGGATAGAGCAATCTTGGATGTAGGTCCTTGCCTTTCATGACTTGGAATGCTTCTTGCCAGCCCCTTCTTGCCTGCAAGGTCTCTTTTGAAAAATCAGCTGACGGTCTGATGGGAACTCCTTTGTAGGTAACTGCCTCCTTATCTCTTGCTGCTTCAAGGATTCTCTCCTTCATTTTAATCTTGGCTAATGTAATTATGATGTGCCTTGGTGTGTTCCTCCTTGGGTCCAACTTCTTTGGGACTCTCTGAGCTTCCTGGACTTTGCCAGATTGGGGAAGTTCTCCTTTATTATTTGTTCAAACAACTTTTCCACTTGTTGCTCTTCCTCTTCCCCTTCTGGTACCTCTATAATTTGGATGTTGGAACATTTAAAGATGTCCTGGAGATTCCTAAGCCTCTCCTCATTTTTTTGAATTCTTGTTTCTTCCATCTTTTCTGTTTGGTTGTTTCTTTCTTCCTTCTGGTCCACTCCATTGATTTGATACCTAGTTTTCTTCCCATCACTATTGGTTCCCTGTACATTTTCCTTTATTTCACTTAAGGACCCATTTTTTTCATATAATTTGCGACCAAATTCAACCAATTCTGTGAGCATCCTGATCACCACTGCTTTGAACTGTGCATCTGATAGGTTGGCTATCTCTTCATTGCTTAGTTGTATTTGCTATAGAGCTTTGATCTTTTCTTCTGCTTGGGCCATTGTTTATTTTTTGCTTTTTGTGGGGGTACTGTCCAGCCTGTTATGTATGAGGGGCAGAGCCTTAGGTATTCACCAGGGTGGGGCAATCCAGTCACTGGGTTGTGATGCTATATGTGGGGGCGGGGTCCGAGAGGGAACAATGGCGTCCGCTCCACTCTCTGTCAGATCCCAGTCCCCTCTGCCACTTCCCCCAAGCAAACTGGGCCCTTCTGGTGCTGATTCCTGTGTGGGTGGGCCTGTGTGCATTCCAGGACCCTGTGGGTCTCTCCAATGAACTCTCCCATGAGGCTGGGAATCTCTCCTTGTGCCTCAACCCCCACAGGTATTTTCAATCAGTGTTCTGAGGCCTTATTTCCTGATGCTGGGAGCCTGAGCTGTGAGGTCTGTCTTGCTCCCCAGTTTTGCCTGGTTTATCTGCTCACAAATGTGGGACTGCCCAGTCAGCCAAGTACCTTGTGTGCAGTGCCTTGCTTCACAATCGCTGCCTTTCTGGGTCTACCCATTGCCACCCCGCGCCCGGCATCTGCCAGCCGCCGCCTGTGCTCCACTGTCTTGTGCTCCTGGGGTGCCTTGCCTGCCTGGTGCCACCACTTTTTGTGCCGCGACCCCTCTCTGCCCAGTCATCTGACTTCACCCCACCTACCGGTCTAGATGAATGTGACTATTTTAACTCCTTGGTTGTTACACTTCCATACAGTTTAATTTTCTGTCAGTTCTGGTTGTTATTTTATTTCTAAATTGTCATTGTCCTTATTTTGGTTGTATGAGGAGGCACAGTGTGTCTACCTATGCCTCCATCTTGGCTGGAAGTTCAAAATTTTGTATTCTTAACAATTTCATATTTGTTAAGTATTTTTAAGTTTTTGTCAAGAATGCACTGTAATTGCAAAGAAATCTTAGCTAAAATCAGGTAAATATACTATTTGTATGTAAGTAATCTCAAAAACAAAATTGAAAACTTTCCCAAAAATCTTAGCAAAAATTATATTTAAGTGGTCTGTAGGTATATTTTAATATTTTTGATATGATGAGGAAGGATGACTGTTTTGTCCTTCAAAAATAAGAGTCCATCTCAGGGGCTGTGAACAAATACACTCTATTTCCATCAAGCCCTTCTATGTTTTCCACAATTTTTCCTCTTGGCTCTAAAATAACATGCACATTGTTTGAAAGAAGCATCTACATGGAAATTTTAAGAGATCGAGGAAGGCCAGTAAGTCCTGAGAGGAGCAGCATGGTGCCTTGGTGAATGTCCTGTGGTCACAGGGGCTGGGACCCCCGCCCCCCAGACTCTGCATCTGAGAGTAGACCTGCCAAGTCCAGAGACTAGGATTGACATTCATGACTCCAGTTCATCAATTTACAACAAGAAACGTAACTGCTGAAAGGCCCAGTCACTCATATCCATTGGGCAGCGCCATTTTGCCCACATGGACAGCCATATCCTAATCAAAAGTTGGTGATCACAGAATCAGAGGAGGAGAGTTCCTTTCCTGATATGAGGTTAATGGCAATGTGTCCTTCACCTGATGGAGGTGTCCATCACCACCACAGACCTTGCCAGTGGGACTTGGCCCCTTTGCCTAGACATAGATGCTTATATGGGTCCAGCCATGGGAAGCTGTATCAGCTTCCATGACTCCTCTTTTTTACATTTGGCTAAATATTCCCTCTCCTGTGGAATAAAAGGTTAATGAATTAAATGAAAGTCACAGATTCTGCTGACTTGGAAATCAGTCTTTTTTTTTTCTTTTAATTGTTCAAGTATAGTTTTCTGCCTTTTACCCCGATCCCAGCCTACCCGCCCAGTCCTCCCCACCTCCCTCCTATTTCCACACCCCTTGTTATTGTCCATGTGTCCTTTATACTTGTTTCTGCAAAACCTTCCCCTTTCCCTCTGAAATTCCCTCCTCTCTCCCCTCTAGTCACTGTCAGCCTGTTCTCAATTTTAGTGTCTTTGATTATAGCCAAGTGCTGGAAGCAACCTCGGTGCCTATCAGTAAGTGAATGGATCAAAAAACTATGGTACATTTACACAATGAAATTCTATGCAGCAGAAAGAAAGAAGGAGCTCCTACCCTTTGCAACAGCGTAGATGGAACTGGAAAGCATTATGCTAAGTGAGATAAGCCAGGTGGTGAAAGACAAATACCATATGATCTCACCTTTAACAGGAACCTAATCAACAAAAACAGCAAAATATAATCAGTCTTTCTTTTTAAGGTTGACTATTAATATGTCTCCAATTTGACCTACCAATATTTAACATTTATAAGTAATCTCTATTTTTAGCTTAAACTCGAGAGGGAATCTCACTCAGACCCCAGGTCCACCCACTGAGGCCCACGAAGTTAGAGGGAATGGGCTGCCTGTTCTCGCCTCTCTTTGACTTCATTGTCTCTCGAATTCTTTCTCAGAACCACTTATGCCTTCTTATTTTTTTTCCAGAGAAGGTTATAGAGTAACTGTTTTCCTCTTCCTGGAAGCTCCCTGGGAACATGGATCCTGAGAATGGTGTCTATTCTAAGGCAGAAGTGGGCTCCCGGCCCCCATGGCCAGAATCTCCTGTTGAGGCTGGAATAGGGGCAGAAGGGCAACTCTCTGTGACTTCCTCCCAACCCCTCTGGGTAGGTGCTTACACATTCCATGCCCTCTTTCCTCTGCGAGGTGTGATCAGTCACTGAGTTTATATTCAGAAGATCTGAGTTTAGTCAACCTCTGCCATTTTCTAACTACATGCCATGGGCAACACTGAAGAAACTCCATTTCTTATTTGATATGAGCTTGATTGTATTTGCCTTCCCATAGCCACAGATCTGTGTAGAGTTTATAAGAACTAATATATGTGAAAGGAGAGATGGAACCATTCCATTTCCTCAGCAGATGATTACTGAATGCTAGCATTTGCCAGGATCTCCTTAGGCACTGGGGACTCAGCAGGAACAAAACAGGCAGATGTAATAATGATGGATTTTGCCAAATTCCCCTCCATTGAGTCTGCATCATTTTGTATTCCCACCAGAAAAGTATGGGAGCACCCTTTCTCCACAGTCTCATCAATGAAGCCTGTTCTCAAACTTTTAGATTTTTGCCAACCTGATATAGAGAAATGGTATCTTGATGTAGTTTTAATTTGTTTTTCTATTATTATGAGCAATCCTAGTACCTTTTCATATATTTAAAGATCTTTATATATTTTTTAATGTTTTATTTATTTAGAGAGGGGAAGGGTGAGAGAAAGAGAGGAAGAGAAACAACAATGTGTAGTTGCCTGTCACGTGCCCCCTACTGGGGATAAGGGAGCTAGGCAACCCAAGCATGTGCCCTGACCGGGAATCAAACCGGTGACCCATTGGTTTGCAGGCCCATGCTCAATCCACTGAGCCATACCAGCCAAGGCTAAAGATCTTTGTATTTCTTTTGTCAACTATCTGTTTATATCTTTTGCCCCTTGTTATTTCTTATTTTGAATATTTGTGTTTTCTTACCCACACCTCTCTTACTTTTTAAAAAATTAAGTTGGTTATTGGTTTTCTACTTTGTTGACTCCAAAATAGGTTATTTATTTTCTTATTTATTTATTGTACTGCTTTTCTATTTTCTTAGTCATTAATGTCTTCTTACACCTTTTAAAATTCTTCCTTATGTATTTTTTCTTCATGGTATTTTTCTAGCTTTTCAATTTGCATATTCATAATTTATTTTAAATTTTGGCAACATTAGTTGAGGATATGCATTTTCCTTTGGGCATTCATGTAGTTGTGTTCTATAGATTATGATTTAGAGAGAGTGGGCAAAAGTAAGTTTGCAGTCACAAGTATGCACAACAGAGTTTATTCTTGTATTATTTATTATTATTATTATTAGTCTTCTTTTGCCCACCCCTGTATTTAGTTTAATTGTTCTTATTTCATAAAGGTTCTGCAATTTCATTTTGTATGTGTTTCCAAGAGATGAATCTTATCCAAGAGTTGTTTAATGGAGTGTGTGTTTGTTGTTAATTTCCCAAAACAATGGCAATAGAGACTTGACGATACTTGTTGATATTACATGTGTCTGAAAGAATGCTATTTGTATAATTTCTATTTTTAAATAAAGCATTGAGGTTTTCTTTATGGCCTAATATTAAATAATCCATGTGTAGAAGGTATAGTTTTTATTGTTGAATTAGAATATTGGTGGGTTATAATATAAAATTATTTATATTATATCTTATTCATTTTATTATTGAATTATTTTCTACACTTACTGTCTTGAACTGAGAGAAAATACCTGATGATTACTATGTGTTTTAAAAATTTGTTCTTCAACAGGAAATGTAACAATATTTGCATCACAGGGATACCAGAATAAGAAGAAAGGGAGCAAGGGATAGAAAACCTGTTTGAGGAAATAATGACAGAAAACTTTCCTAATCTGGTGAAGAAAAAAAGTCACATAAGTTCAGGAAGCACAGAGAGTCCCAATTAAGATGCACCCAAAGCAACCCACACCAATACACATCACAATTAAAATGGCAAAATTTAAAGACAGAGAGAGAATCTTAAAGGCAGCAAGAGAGCAACAGTTAGTTGTGCAGAAGGGAGCTCTGATAAAGCTCTCAGCAGTTTTCTCAACAGAAACACTGCAGGTCAGAAGTGACTGGCATAGGTATTCTAAGTAGTAAAAAGCAAGGGTCTGCAACTAAGACTACTGTATCCAGCAAAACTTTGATTTAAAATGGAAGGTGAAATAAAGAGCTTCCCAGACCAAAAAAAATGGCTAAAAGAGAACATTAACACCAAACCAGCATTACAAGAGATGCTAAAGGGACTGCTTTAAGAAGAAGTAGACAGAGGAACACAGGTACAAAGGGAAAAATGACAGTGAATAAGTACCTATCAATAATAACCCTAAATGTAAAGGGACTAAATGCTTCAATCAAAAGACAAAAGGTGGTGGAATGGATAAAAAAACATGATCCATATATATGCTGTCTATAAGAGACCCACTTCAGAACCAAAAGGCAGACACGGGCTGAAAGTGAAGTGATGGAAAAACTATTCTATTCAATTGGAGACAAAAAAAAGCTGTGGTAGCAATATTTGTATGTGACAAATAGACTTTAAAACAAAGACTATAACAAGGGACAAGGAAGGTCACTACATAATGCTAAAGGGATCAGTTTAAGAAGAGGATATGATCCTGGAAAAATGTATATGCACCCAATATAGGAGCACCCAAATATATAAAGAAAATCTTGGAGGGTTTTAAGGAACTGATAGGCACCAATACAGTCATTGTAGGGGATTTTAATACCCCACTGTCAACAATGGACAGATCTTCCAGACAAAAAATTAACAAGGATATAGGGGCATTAAATGACACACTAGATCAAATGGATTTAATTGATATTTACAGAATATTTTATCCCAAAGAAGCAGAATATACATTCTTCTAAAGTGCACATGGACCATTCTCAAAGATAGACCACATTGTAGGACACAAAATAAGCCTTAACAAATTCAAGAAAATTGAAGTTATATCAAGCATTTTCTCGGATCACAATGGCTTGAAACTACAAATCAACCTTTAAACTAAAAAAAAAAAAACCCAACACTCAAAATACTCAAATACATGGGGGCTAAATAGCATGTTATTAAATAATGAATTAATTAACAATAATATCAAGAAAGAAATAAAAAAATACCTGGAAACAAATGAAAATAAGCACACAACAACCGAAACTCTATGGGACACAGCAAAAGCAGTCCTTAGAGGGAAGTTCATAGCATTATAAGCCTACATAAAGAAGACAGAAAAATCTCAAACACACAACCTAACCCTACACCTAAAAGAACTAGAAAAGCAACAACAAACAATGCCCAGAGTGAGTAGAAGGAAGAAATTAACCAAGATCAGAGCAGAAATAAATGAGATAGAGAATAGATGGTTCAATTCCTGGTCAAGGTACATTCCTGGGCTGCAACTAAAAAATCAACTCAGAAGATTGATGAATCCAGGAGCTTGTTCTTTGAAACAATAAACAAAATTGATAAACCTTTAACCAGATTCATCAAGACAAAAGGAGAGATGCCCAAATAAATAAAATCAGAAATGAAAGAGGAGAAGTAACACCTGATAACACAGTAATACCAAGGATTGTAAGGAATTACTATGAAATTGGACAACCTCGGCAAAATGGAAAGTTTTCTAGAAACATACAATTTTCCAAAACTGAATCAGGAAGAAGCAGAAAACCTGAATAGACTGATAACAACTAGTGGAATGGAAGCAGTAATAAAAAAAAAAAAAATCTCCCAGCAAACAAAAATCCTGGATCAGATGGCTTCACAGGTGAATATTACCAATCATTCAAAGAACTAACATCTGTTCTTCTCAAACTACTCCAAAGTTTCAAGAGGCAGAAAGACTTCCAAACCCTTTTTTTGAGGCCAGTTTTATCCTAATTCCAAAACCAGGTAAAGACACAACAAAGAAAGAAAATTATAGGCCAATATCTCTGATGAACATAGACGCTAAAATCTGCAACAAAATGTTAGCAAACTGGATTCAGCAATACATTAGAAAGATCATACACCATGATCAAATGGTGTTGGGAACTGCCCTGCCTGGTTTCAGAAGCTGTAACCCTCCCATGGCAAAGGCTGAGGGAGATATCTTAGGACCAGAAGCCACTAAGGAGATAAAGCTTATCTTCCTGGCAGGGGCACCACTTCTGCTCCTTTTTCTTCACCCTGCCTGGCCCCCAATGCTTGATTGGTTAACCAATGATGGGTAAGATTCCCCAAAGAGGGGAATGACCTAAGACAGGCACGATCACATGGGAGGCCCCCAAGGAAGGACTTGGGGGGCTACAGCAAAAGGGGGTGATGGACCCTCACCCCTTGGCTTTGACAAAGCCTGAGTCCTCACTCTGTCTGTGAGAAGTCTCCTAATCTCTTGGCTGCCTTACTTCCCCTGCCTGACTTAAGCCTGAAACAATGACAGAGGGTGGTGCAGTCCTGTGCTGGAAAGGGCGGGTTCTCTGGGTAATCAGGTCTAAGAAAAAATATGTAAAATCCTGTGAAACCTGCTTTGTTTAGAATGCTCTCAATTAAATGATAAGGGTCCAAGCAAGAAGTGAGTTTGTTTCTCAAACTTTTATAGCTCTTTAGCTATCTGACCCTGACTCAAAATAGGCCCTCAGAGTTCTTTGTTATCTAGTGTTTGATCCTTACTGCCTGACAATGATTAATGAGCTTTATTTGTATTTCTGTGCAAATGAACCCAATAAAAGCCCATTGAGGAAAAGGCTCTTGGTCCTTCTCCTTTGAGAGATTGGCCACCTCTCCTCCCCAAGCAGATCATGTCTTGGTAGACTTATTCTCATCTGTGGCAGCTGGGGAGGGGGCCTGTGGGCAGAGCCCCCCCACAAAATGGAATTCATCCAAGAGATGCAAGGATGGTACAATATTTGCACATCAGTGATATATCACATAAACAAAATGGGAGATAAAAGCCATGTGATCATATCAATCGGTGCAGAAAAAGCATTTGATAAAATCTCTCACCTGTTTTTGATAAGAACACTCAGCAAAGGAATTAGAGAAAGCATACCTCAACTTAATAAAGGCCATATATGACAAACCCAGTGTCAGCATCATACTCAATGAGCAAAAACTAACAGTGTTTCTCTTATGATTAGGAACAACACTGGGGTGTTTGCTTTCACCACTTTTATTCAACACAATACTGGAAGTACTAGCTACAGTGATAAGACAAGAAGAAGCAATAAAAAGTGTCCAAATTGGAAAGGAGGAAGTAAAGCTGTCATTATTCACAGACATTTTATTGTACGTAGAAAACCCTAGTGGCTCCACCCAAAAACTACTTGACCTAATAAATGAATTCAACAAAGTAGAGTGATACAAAGTCAATATTCAGAAATCAAAGCTATTTTATACACCAATAATGAACTATCAGAAAGAGAAACTAAAAAACAATTCCATTTACTATTGTAACAAAACAATAAAGTACTAGAAGTAAATTTAACTAAGGTGGTAAAAAAACTGTACTCAGAAAACATGAGGACACTGAAGAAAGACACTGAGGATGATACAAATAAGTGGAAGCATATACCATTTCATGGATTGGAAGAATTGACACAATTAAAATGTTCATACTACCCAAAGCAATCTATAGATTCAATACAATTTCTATTAAAATACCAATGGCATATTTTGCAGATTTAGAACAAATATTCCAAAACTTTATATGAAACCAAAAAAGACCCCAAATAGCTTAAGCAATCTTGAGAGAAAAGAACACATTTGGAGGGATCACAATACCTGATACCAAACAGTACTACAAGTCACTGTAATCAAAACAGTCTGGTACTGGCATAAGAACAGACACATAGATCAATGGAACAGAATAGAGAGCCAAGAAATAGTCCATGTTGTTATGGTCAATTAATATTTGATAAAGGGGGCAAGAGAATACAATGGAGTAAAGATAGTCTCTTCAATAAATGGTGTTGGGAGAAGTGGACTGGTACATGCAAAGAAATGAAACTAGACCACCATCTTACACCATACACCGGAATAAACTTAATTTGGATAAAAGACAAATATAATATATATCATGATGCCATAAAAATCCTAGAAGAAAAATAGGCAGTAAAATTTCAGATATCTTGCATAGCAATATTTTTGCCAATATGTCTCCTTGGGCAAGGGAAACAAAGGAAAAAATAAACAAATAGGACTACATTAAATTAAAAAGCTTCTGCACATGTAAAGAAATCATCATGAAAATGTAAAGAAAACTGACTATATGGGAGAACACACTTGCCAATGACACATCAGAAAAGGGTTTAATCTCCAAAATATATGAAGAACTTATACACTAAACACCAGGAAGACAAACAATCCAATTAAAAAATGGACAAAGGACCTGAATAGACACTTCTCCAAGGAGGACATACAGAGGGCCCATAGACATATGAAAAAAATGTTCAACATTACTAGACATCAGAGAGATGCAAATTAAAGCCACAATGAGATACCATTCATCCCTGCCAAAATGGCCATCATTAATAAATCAACAGACAACAGGTGTGGTGAGGATGTGGAGAAAAGGGAACCCTAGTGCACTGTTGGTGGAAATGCAGACTGGTGCAGCCACTGCTGAAAACTGTATGGAATTTCCTCAAAAAATTAAAAATGGAACTGGCTTTTGATCCAGTAATTCTGCTGCTGGGAATATATCCTAAGAATCCCGAAACACCAGTTCACAAGAATGTGTGCACATCTATGTTCATAGCAATGCCACCTACAATAGTCAAGTGCTAGAAACGGCCTAAGTGCCCATAGTAGATTAGTGGATAAAAAAGTTGTGATACATGTAGACAGTTGAATACTATAAAGCAATAAAAAAAGAAGGAATTCTAACCTTATGACAGCATGTATGGAACTGGAAAGTATTATGCTAAGTGAAATAAGCCAGTTGGTGAAAGACAAACACCATATAATCTCATTTGTAAGACGATTCTCGTGAACAAAATAAACTAATGAGCAAAATAGAACCAGAGGCATAGAAACATAGAGTAGACTGACAGCTGTAAGAGGGGAGGTGGGAGGTAGGGATTTGTTGAAAGAAGGTGAAGGGATTAGTCAAAGGACATATATGAATAACCCATGGATATGGACGACCATGTGGGGATTGACTATGGGATGGGGGTGGGCTGGGTGGAGGGGGGAAAAGGGGGGAAAACTGGGACAACTGTAATAGTATAAACAATAAAATATTTAATAAAAATTAATTAAAATAAACAATTTGTCCTTGCATTTCCTGTAGTTTTTGCTTTACGAGAGCTGTGCTACATTATTGAATGTATTAATATTAAAGAATTGTTATATCTGCCCTGACTGGTGTGGCTCAGTGGATTGAGTGCTGGCCTGTGAACCAAAGGGTCACTGGTTCAACTCCCGGTCAAGGTACACTCCTGGGTTGCAAGCCAGGCTCCCAGTTGGAGGTGTGTGAGAGGCAACCGATTGATGTATCTCTTGCACATTGATGTTTCTCTCTCTTTCTCTCTTCTTTCCCCTCTCTCTAAAAATAAATAAATAAAATCTTTAAAATTTATTGTATCTTCATTGTGAAATTATAACCTTTGGCATATTAAAGTGTCCTTCTTGGTCTTGTTTAATGCTTTTTGGACCTGAATTCTACCTTGTGTGCAATCATAACACTTTAAATTTTGTTTTTTAAATTTGGTTTAAATTTAAAATTTTTTAAATTTTGTTTTAATCTGTATTTTCCTGCTATATATCCATTTACTACTTTCAAAATAACTTTCTTTTTTTTTTAAAAAAGATTTTATTTATTTATTTTTAGAGAGGGAAGGGAGAGGGAGAGAGAGAGAAACATCAATGTGCGGTTGCTGGGGGACATGGCCTGCAACCTAGGCATGTACCCTGACTGGGAATCGAACCTGCGATGCCTGGTTCGCAGCCCGCGCTCAATCCACTGAGCTACGCCAGCCAGGGCTCAAAATAACTTTCTTAATCTCTTTGATTTGGACATCTCTTGTAAAGAACATAGATTTACATAAGCTAATACAAAAACTTGTTCTTTTAATAGTGAGTTAAGCTTTTTACATTAATAATACAAATAATGTGTTTGACCTCAATCTGCCACAGTCTTCTGTTACATTTATGCAAATATTTGTCTTCAACATAAATAACATCATTCACTATGCTTCTTTAATGGAATATCTTTCGATATTGAGAAAGGCTTGTGTTTTTATTCTAATATTACTTTTATGATAACTACTTTATGCATTCCCTTCCTTTTAAAATATTATGTCTATTCATCCCCTATTCTAAATAACAATGAAATTTTTGAGAAACTTTTTACCCTCCCCTCTTCCTTTCTCGGTATCTAATTTGAAATGATATCCTTTTATTCCCAGTTTTTATTTAGAAATATATACTTATGTAGGAAAATCAGTGGACTGACTCAACTTTTCACATGCTTTCCCCTTCTCCCTCCACTTTTTTGTCAGCTGTATTATATTTGAATTTTCAAAGTGTGTAATGATAAATGCTCTTCTTTCATCTTTATTACCATTATTTAGTCTTAGTACTACAGTTAAATATATTGAAATACTCCTTATACTGTATGGCAAATGTTTTTCCTACAATTCTGGTTTGGTTTCTTTTGTTCATTTGTTCTGATGCTCATTCTTCCAGATTGCCCAGGAAGGGACTATGGGAACAACAGTCCCTGAGTCCTTGCAAGTTCTTTGCTGTTTCTCTTTGGTCTTTATACCTAAAGGTCAGTTCGGATGGATATAACATTGCTTTGTCAACAGAAGGGTAGCCTTCCCTTTCACACATGCTTCCTCCTTATTATTCTGGCTCTCACTCTGGGTTTTTGTTTTGTATATTAGTTTTCTATTGCCACTGTAACAAATTGCCATAAACTTAATGGCTTTAAATGGCAAAAATTTATTTCCTTGCTGCTCTGGAGGTCAGGAGTCTAAAAATCAAATTTTGGAAGGGCTAGTTCCTTCTGGAAGCTCTAGAAGTTTTGTTTTCTTGCCTTTTCCAACTTCGAGATTCCGTCTGCCTTCCTTGGCTCATTGTTCAGTGTTCGAAGCCCTGGTTCCCATCTCTTTTCTTACAGGGACCCTTGTGACTGCATTGGGCCCATAGTCATAGGTCTGTATAGAGACTCAGAATAATCCAGAATAATCTCACCCTCAAGCCCTTTGATTTACTCACATTTGCCAAGTCCCTTTTGTCACATAAGGTAACCTATCCATAGGTTCCCTGAACATCTTTAGGGGTGTTATCCAGCCTAATACATTTTACTTTCTCCGTGGACATTCCTCTTATTTCCTGTAAACCAACAATGCTGTGAAAAATATGTGTTATGCAGAATCCAGTTATTTTGTTGTGGGAGGCCCTTCAGAGTATTTCCTGTCAGAAGCAGAAGTCCCCTTACAATTTGTGGAGGCTCCACTCAAACCTTTGGGCTCAGCATCTGTAGGGTTAGGTTTATAAATCTGAATTTTAAAAACTACAACCAGGGTGATTCTTATAATAAGCCAGAGTTGAGAGCTTCTCCTCCAGAACTTGTTCATGTGCAGAGGGTGAGACATCACGAAAAGTCAGGGCCCACACGGACGAGGAAGTGGGTGAGGGAAGCTCAGGGGCTCTGGCTCCTGGCTCAGTTCTGGTAATGCATGCCTTTCCTGTCCCCTACACACTCCTTGTGGCCTTATTCCACTTATTGATAACTTTAAGTCAGCCTTCCTATATGACCTTACAGGTGAACAGAGACTTAGATCTCGTGAAAGATTGAACATAGCTTGACTGACCTAAACCCTACTTGTCCTTTTAGGACAATACAAAGATGCCCCTTCTGCTTGAAACCTTCCCTGATACATCTCTGATGAGTATAAAAGTATGATATCCCCTCTCTTTGACTCTTTCTAACTCTTGGAATCTCATGTTATATTTTCCCAACAAGATGCTCTTCAAGGCTAGGGACCACGTCCAGTTCATCATCACTGCCCTGTGGCCCTTAACCTATCACGTCAATAGTGATTGAATGGGACACAGAGCCCAGTTGCCTAGATAAGTTTTATTGATGCATCAGGATAGATAGGGCCATGGACAGATGGCAGAGAGGAATGTAGCTCTGAAAAACCCCATAAGCCGAGGAACATTCAGGAAAGGGATGACTTGCTGTGTCTTCTGTTTCTGAGAGGGTCTGCACAGCAAAGCAGGCAAGAGAGAGAGTTTAGGATAGAAAGCACCTTGCAGAAATGGGCTCACTGAGAGACCTTAGAGAGAAGCACCATGATTAAGCTCTGATGTCCAGGAACATGCCAGCTGAACTGGCCAGGGCAGGCCAAGCCACTGCCTCTCCAGCTGTCCTCTTCTACAGCTGGACTCATGGCTTGTTGCTTTTGAAGTAGGAATACAGCTCCCTGGCTGTGAAGCCTCGCTTCCCCTCTGGCTGTGCTACCTCCGGGCCCTGCACTGAAGGCTTGCCGGTGTGCAGGCTGCCCTGGGCCTGCCTTCGGATTGCTGTCTCCCTTGTGTGGTCATCAGCCCACTCCTCCTGCTTAACTACCGAGGGCTCTCTCTCTCCCTGCTGTCCCGTCACACTGCCCCTTGGATGAGTGCTGCTGTAGTCCTGTCTGCCTGTTAGAGTGCTTGTCCCACTCTGGGCCTGTCCTCCCCGTGTGGTCTCTTCTGCCTCATAGCTGCTCACTTGTGTGCATCTTTGACCACTGCTTGGCTGCATCTGGGTCTGTCCCTGTTCTCTAGCCCCTGTGTGGCTTGGAATCTGGTTCCTGTCCTGATTCATGTTCTGGATATGTGACCCTGACTCTGTCTGAACATGTCCTCCTGTAACAGCATGTCTTGTCTGGCTCCTGTCTTGACTGTGGGTCTCAGTCCCCCTGGTCTGGCCATGGGTGGGCTCCTGTGGCTGGGTGCTGGTGTTTCCTGTCTGCTGGCTCCTGTCCTGCCCCTCGGTCTCGGTGGCACTTTCCTGTGTCTGAACGTGTCCTCCTATAACAGCATGTCTTGTCTGGCTTCTGTCTTGACTGTGGGTCTCAGTCCCCCTGGTCTGGCCATGGGTGGGCTCCTGTGGCTGGGTGCTGGTGTTTCCTGTCTGCTGGCTCCTGTCCTGCCCCTCGGTCTCAGTGGCACTTCCCTGTGTCTGAACATGTCCTCCTGTAACAGTGTGTCTTGTCTGGCTCCTGTCTTGACTGCGGGTCTCAGTCCCCCTGGTCTGGCCATGGGTGGGCTCCTGTGGCTGGGTGCTGGTGTTTCCAGTCCGCTGGCTCCTGTCCTGCCCCTCGGTCTCAGTGACACCTGTGTGGGTCTCAGTTATGGTTCCAGTAACAGTCTCACTTGCCTGGGGGGCTCTGGTCTGTTCCCCAGTCTGTGACTGCCTCTCTGACACCCTTTCTCTGGTCTGGGGGCTCTGGTCTTCTCCCTCTCTCTGGGTTGGCTCCACATTTCCTCTTGCTTGTGTTCGAAGGCTCTCTTTGTCCTGTCTCTGAGACTCATACTGCCTGTCATGGTGACTGACCTGAGAAGAGCTGATGTCCTGACCATGGGTCTGTGTCCCAGTCCCGCCCTGCCCTCTGGCAGCCTGCCTGCTCTGTCTACCTCTGCTCCCCTCCTGACGCTGTCTTTCCTCAGTGCTTCCCACTTCTGTGACACTTCTCTCTCCTTCTCCCAGCTCTGGCAAGGCCCCAGGGGGGAAGCTTCCAGACTCTTGAGGTTCACACACTCCCTCAGGACTCTCACTCAATGTCTTGAAACAGGCCTGTGCGACTTTAAACACTAAGACTAAGAATTCCTTGAATTCTACAGTCCCTGTGTGGTCTTCATCCAGCAGGCGCAGGACTTCATCCACAGTGGCCGGGTCGTGGGGTTTCTGAGGAGAAGATGAGGCAAAGTTAGCAGCCCTCCATGAGGAGGATGTGGTTAGGCTGGTCCACTCTGATTCTAGGATCCCACCCCCAAGCCTGGAGCCCATCCTCTCTGGTCCCGTCTTCGCCTCCCCTCACTGTTATGGCAATACAAACACAAAGTCACTCATCTTTTAGTCCTGTCTCTCTCTCTCATGATAGAAAGCTCCTTTTATTTTATATCCTCTGTGTCTGGCACCATTTCTGTCCCATGGGCGAACTGGACGAAGACTTCATGAAGAATGAATAAATGATGGCACTCGTAGGTCGCTCTTGGACTCTGGCCCCACCACTGATGCCATAGTCTTACCAGAGAGCCCAGCGCCAAGAGAAGCACAGCGGGTACATAGCCCCCAGGGGCATTCTGTGAGCTCCTTATTGAGGCTCAAATGTTTTCCCAACATAGGGTGGGTAGGTGTCCTGAAGGACCACAGGTTGCCCTGAGCATGGAGAAGCAGCACCCGAATGGACCTTCATACTCCTGTCCCCTAGACCTGAACCATCTTGGTTCCTTTAGCAGGAAGAGGCAGGGAAGTGCCTCAAGGCCCTGGGGGTCTGGTTTGCAAGAGTCAGCCACCCCAGCGGGGCCTGTGAACGACATGCTCTCCAAAACCTTGTTTCTGATGTGAGCACTCAGCTTGTGTTTTTGAGCAACTGCTTTGTACATGGCCCAGAGCTGTGCTCCTCAGGAATGTTTATTAATGGGTGAAGAAATCTCTGATAGAGTCAATGGCTACCGTATCAGATTTAAGCAGCAGCAAAAGTAGCAATTACTTTTATTTCTAGAACAGTCAAAGGCTGTGTTTCTCCCAGAGCTGTCCCGTTAGAGTCCTTTAACCTTGTTTCTCAATTAGAATCAACTGAAGTCAAGGCATTTTCTCTAAGGGCCAGTGACTGTCCCTTGTTCCTGTTTTCCTGCCTGCACAGCCTCCAGGATGACCTGCAGGCCTGGATCTAGCGGCTGCCTTCTTGGATTCCTGAGGCAAAGCTGATCTGCTGAAAGACTGCTTCTCTCTCCCCTTTGCCTCCTCCCGACCTGGCTGAGCACATCATACCACAATGACATCAGCAAACTCTTGCTCCAGGAGACTTTTCAGCTCCCCCCGGGTGAGCACTGAGCAATTGCCCTCCATCCTGGCATAGCGTTGAAAGGCGTCAATGATCCCATTAATGTTTCGCAGTAACTGAGGCATCCTGGGAGTCCAGCTGGAGAAAGAAAAGCCCCCCAGGGGGCTCCATAATCAACCTCAGGGAGCTCCTCCTAGGGAGTACTCCTGCTTCTAAGCCCTTTCCCTACATTTTTGGCTCTGCTTCTGGCCTCTCTGTGTCTTCCTTCTTTCCTTTCCTTCATAACGTATTTATGGAGGGGACAGTGGGGCACATTGTGATCAGAGCCAGGCTCCTGAGTCAGTCTGCCACCTACCCATCAGGTGAGCTAGGGCAGGTTGCTTTGCCTCTCCAGGCTTCAATTTACTCATTATCAGATGAAGGCCATACTAGTATTTACTTTAGAGGGTTATTCTGAAGATTAAAAGAGATAATTCATTTAATACACTAGCCAGATGCTGGCTTATACAAAATACTAATTATTACATATCATTATGATATTATTATACACATATTATATTCATGTATATACACATACGCATGCATACCTCTATATATACTCTACTGTTCACAAATCACTTTCATATGCATCATCTCTTATAATCATTATTATCTCCACCTTTTTATAGGTGAGGGAGCAGACTCAGACTTGGGTGATTTGCCCAAGGCATACAGCTTGTAAGGAAACAAGGACTCCTAGAACCTATATCTCCTGAACCCAAATGCAATGGGTTTTTGGATTCTGCCCTAAGGATGGTCTATTCAGTCTATCTTTGCCTGCCACTCCATGTTAGAGTCCTGCTGGGAACACCAACAGCAGTAAGTACCTGTATGAGTCAACTCTTGCCTCAGGTGGGGGCCAAGCAGGAACCTAGGGGTCCAACTTTACCCTTCTTTGCTGCCTTTTAGGAAAGTGTTTAGGAAGAGGCTGGGCCACCACCTGTTGGGACCAATGAGGAAAGGGGTGTTCTGCCCGGGTGAGAGGTCTACCAGGTCTGAGAGACCAGGTTTCTCTGAATGTGAGCATTGTCTTCAGCATTAGGACCTGAGGTATGTGGTTCCTTCAAGCCTGGAACCCTAGTGACCTGTGAGGAAGGGTTCTCAATTGAAGGGAGTGATTCTTTTTTTCTCATCAGCCAGAGGGCTGGGTGTAGGTTGGTGAGTCCTGGGTGTGGCTGGATGAGCAAGAGGCAAAGAGACCTGGAGGTGCAGAAGCCTCAGGGAGAACATAGGGAAGAGATGGTGTCTGAGATGGCAGCTTTCAAATGCAGGGGGAGATGGAAGGCTACGGGGGTGGTGGGGGGGAACAGGGGCACCATGGCATTGGAAAGAAGAGGGTGCAGGAAGAGGAGGGCCTGTCTGGAGAAGCAAAGAGTGAAGGAAGGAAGCAGACCTGGTGGCTGTTCAGGAAATGTCTTCTCTATGATCCAGTAGCCAAAAATTTCAGGCAGACTTTACTTTCCTTATACATCAAAACCAGAATATTCAACCTCAGCCCTGGCTGGTATGGCTTAGTTGGTTGGGTGTTGGTCTGCAAAGTGAAAGTCCTGGGCACATGTCTGGGTTTCGGGTTCAGTCCCTCGTCAGGTCATATATGAGAGACAACCGACTGATATTTTTCTCTCATATCAGTGTTTCTCTCTCCCCCTTTCTCCCTCCCTTCCCCTGTCTCTAAAAATAAATAATGAAAATCTAAAAATACATATATATGTGTGTATGAAAGGAATATTGTACCTTAACAGAGACATGAAAAGATCCTGTTTTTGTTTTTGATTTTGTTTTTAACCATGTGGCAGACCTTAATCACTGACATATAAGCAGTAAAAATAATAAGACATTTTAATTACACTTCAGATCCCTTAAAATAAATTCACAAACTCATCTTGCCTCAACATTGCCTCTTACTTCCTGAGAAGGTTCAGCCCCATTGTCTGTGTTGGCAGAAGTAACCTAATTCTAGTCTCACAAATCCTGAGCATTGCCAAGAAACTCCCTTGGCTGATCCAGGAAGGCCTGTGGGTGGTCCATTGCCCTGCCAGTGCAGGGGAGGAGTGTGCTCTTTCCCAAGTGCACTGGTCTGCCTGAGGCCTAGTCGGAGCACACACTTTCCGCCCACAGTCCTGGTTTTATGAGCACAGATCACCAAGACACTGAGAGTGAGAAAGAGGTTCCTCAGGAGGGGACTTACCTAATTCACAGGTAGGATGAGGCAAGTGGCTGCTAAGCGGAGTGTGCAGTGCCAGGTCAGCGGGGCAGGAGCCTTTTATAGGGGATTTAACCAAGGTTAGTGCTAGCCTTTGGACAAGAAGTCCCGCCCCATGGAAAGGCTTGATGCACCCCAGGCTCAGCGGAGCCCCACCTCCCTGCTGTTTCACCTGCTGACTCGTAGCTGTGTTAGTCTCATTATCTGGCCTGTCCTGCCACACGTGGAACCCTTTCTGTGTCCTCTTCTCTCCCTGGGTCTGTCTCCTCGTGACAGGTGGCTCTCTCCCTTGCGATGGGCTCAGCAGTGCTCAGCGGGTGGGGCTCCCCGTGAACATGCTTTGTCTCTGTGTGACTGCAGAGTCATGTGGCGTTTTGTTTGTTTTATACACTAATATTGGAGAACTTATTCATCTGTTGAGGGTTATCCTTTTTGAGGCGGTTGCTTTGGGAGGCTATACATGTTTTTCTGGTGATGTTGTCATTACTTAAAACATTCTTGGAATTCTTGTTTTGGAATTGCCTTTTACACCCAGTTTATGAGACATGCAAAGAGTCCAATCTTATTTCTCTGAAGTTGGGTCTCATACTTGATTTTAAAAAAGAAGGTTAATACTTCCTCCTCCCTCACCCCTTCTTATGGGTAGATAGCTTTTTACAGCTGGTAGAAGCGTAAGATGATTCTGTGCAACCCTTCATTGCAAAGACAGGAAACTGAGTTGGTCGACTGGCAAATACTTGTGGCGATCCCGCTTCATTTCAGACAGAGGGCTAAGGCCTGAGGGACACAGAGCCGAACAAGTGCAGTTTCAGAGTCTGCAGTTGGGCGGTCCCTGAGAACGTCCCCCACAGGGTACCAGTGATAGTAATTATCACTTGACTTGACTTTCAATACCATCTCCTTTTGTTGGAGGCTCATGACAGTCCTGAGGAGTGGATGGGATGGCTGAGGAGGACTGTCCTCCCATAAGGAGGACGCTGAGAAATCCTCAGAGAAGTAGCCACATGATGGAGAAGGGATGGGGCTAGACCATCCAGCTGTGAGTTATGAGCTTAGAACCTCCAGAAAAGTTTGGAAACTAAGGGAAAGTAAGTTAGGGAAGCCAGGTGCTTTAACTATGAGGTAGGTATCATTATGTCCAATTTACAGATGAAGAAACTGAGATACAGAGAGGTTAAGTAAACTACCCAAGGCCACATACCTAGAAAAGTACAAGATCTGAATTTGAACTTAGGTTTACCTGTCTCCAAATCCTGTGTCTTTCCACACGCTTGGGACTGTACATAGCTTTGGCTCCACAGAAGCAGGGAGAGGTGTCTGTGTGTATTGGGCAGAGGGAGATTCACTGGAGAGAGTGGTTGCAGCTAAGGGAGATGAGGAGGTGGGGGAGACTGGGACTGGCAGTGTCCAAGTGACTGTGTAAATCTGTTAGTTTGTAAGGTTCACATTGAGTTGTTATAAATAGTAACTTCAGGCAGGTGGGGAGGCCATGGACCCTGTCAGAAGTTGAATCAAACTCTCATCCTTTGCTCTCTCTGCCATGGAGTGAACAGGAACATGTCAAAGAAACAAACTCATTTTTGCACTTTGATTTCTTCTTACCCACTTTCTGGGAAATTCATTGCTGACCTCTACTTGATTTATTTCTGCAAATATTTAACAGCTGGTATTTTCTACATGGGGTGGGCTACCAATAAAGAATAAGATTGTGCTTTTCTAGGAAATCAGTCTCATCAGGCAAACAGGACATGCACACCAAAAATACTTTTCTAATAATGAAAGACAGAATTCTTGTAAAATGTTAAATAAAATCAGCTGCTCACCAGACACGCAGTCACACAGAATGGTCATGTGGGACAGGGGTCTGGCAGTGAGGACGGGTTGGAGGGCGACCATTCAAGTCTCCCCTGAAAAAGCCAAGGTGGGAAAATTCCATAATCCTGGTTTTCACACTTAGAAAAGAACAGAATCAAGTCTGAAAGTCAGAGAACTATACCTGGAGTTCTTTGGCTGATGAGAGAATTTACCTGTCCGCTCACGGCCAGCACATCCTGACTGAGGTACGGGGCGCAGGCATGGCTGTTAGAGAGAAAGGAAACGGGACAGTTCCTGGCCTTCTTATGTTCTTTGTGCCCCATTGGAGCCTCCTCTCCAAACCTACCTTACCCGGGCCCTGGTCAGAGCATCCCAGAAGCCCAGATACTCATGTTCAGCTCTGGAAATGTCAGGAAGGATTAGGCAGATACCAGACACATCCTTGTTGACAGTTTCCAGTGACTTAGTGAATATCTATTAGACATTCTGAGCCTAATCCCCAACCTGACAGGTTGTGTTGGCCTGCTGTTTCTCTAAGTCGCCATCCAGGCAGGGAGCATGTGACTAACATTATTATTATTATCATTGGCCTCCTTGGTTTGGCCGGGAAAGCTGGAAGCTGCCATTTGGAAGTGAGCCTGAAATTTCCCAGATCTAAGCATCCAACCCATAGGCAGAGATCCTAGAGCAAGCAAACTGGGAGGGTCCAACCTCCTTACTGTCTTGGGAAAAAAAGGAATATCATGGCAAGAGCAGTGGGGGAAAGGGGAGTTCTTCTTTTTCCTGCTTCACAAAGTTTGGGTGGGACCAAAGGTTTACTGGCTTAAATGTAAAGGGAATGTACATTTCCCACTATACCTTCTTTCCACCATCATCTCCGGTCAAAAGTATGGACCTGCCATTTGTACAGAACCCCAGTTCATGCTGCCTTTTTGACCCCTGGGGACCCTTTCCCACCTCCTCCCTCCAATAACAACTGAAACACCACTGATGCCATAACATATTTTCAGATTATCCCAACCAGCTGAAATCTCTTTCTAATATCCTAGCCCGCCCTCAGCAGTCTTTTGTTAGGGCATTTTTTTACAGCATTTATTCTCCTCTGTCATCCTCAACATGGCTTCTCTGTTTGATTACCCATTCTTCCTTGATCGTGTCCCACTTTGAAACAAGGCTGGTTTGTAGTGAATGTGTGAGGACTTGGGGGAAGCCCTGCCCATCCTTCTAGAGAACACAACTTTCCTCTGAAACCATGAGGGCCTGGGAAGTGTCCCCACACCATGATTGGACCCTTGTCCATCCCACTGAGGGTACTGGGCTTCACCCTTGTGTTCACAGGGACAGAGTGGGATAGTTCAGCATCCAAGGGTAAGGGGGTTCCCAGGACCAAACGGGAAAGTTTCGTTGCAGCATTAGTCAGTGCACACGGGATCTGTGCCCGTCTCCCTGCAAACCCCACAAACCTGCCTGTGCTCGTCTCCATGAGGGTTGGTCTGCTTTCAACTATTTCCTCCTCCGTGGATCAAAGCACCTCTCCCTCCTAGGCAGGAAGCCCGGATTAAGAGATGATGACATGGTGTTCTGAGAATATCGAGTGACAAAAGGAACACCACCAAGGGTGTGCAAAGGTGAAAGCTATTGAGTAGGGAGTTACTTGTGGGGCTTGGACTACAGTCCTTCTTTAACGGAAAGAGGGTGAGGTGCAGGTGCAGTTTGTTCTGCACCTCACCTGAGGTCATTCTAGGGGTAATGGCATATTGGTAAATGTGCACTCATTGTCTTCAGACAATGACAATTGATGCTAGGAAGCCAAGAAGGCATGCAGGCTTGGCTCCTTCCCCAGCAGTGGACAGGGACCAGCACATTTCACCACTTCACTGGCTGCAGGACTTTGAGTGAGTTCCTTAATCCTGTTGAACCTCAGGTCTCTTATCCATGAAATAGTGATAGATGCTGCTTAGGACTTGTGGTTATTTTGAGGTTAAAATACACACCGGATGTGTAAGTGTGACTTAAACTGAAGGACACTGAAACGTGTAGGATGTTACTGCTGTTGTCATTACTTAGAGTAGTGGCAGTGAGCAGCCCATTTGAATACAGACAAAACAAATACATGTAAAAAAGAATTTCAAAAGGGTCACTCATTCTATCTTTTAAAAAACACTAATTTATGAATAATAAATACAAGACACATCTTGAAAAATCTAAAAGTAGAAATTAGAAAAAACAGTGGGGACTTGTTCACTAACAAAGGTATGTTTATTTCTCCACAAAAGGATTTACCACATTCTTCCTTCAATTACCTTTGTATTATTTATACACCATTAACTCTCTAGAACAAATGAATATAAAGCTAATGTTAGGAGCTGTGGTTTGCAGATCAGTCCAAGTTAAAATTGTAGTTATCTTTGATACAGAAAGAATGTAATATTTAATTTACACAACTGTGTGGTGCGAAAAGGTAGACCCAGCCTTGCCGTGAGCCTGCCTTTAGTTATCTGCACGTGGACCTTCTGTGGGGCTCCGGGGGCAGTGATGCCTCCCACCTGGGAGCCAAGAAGCTGCTTTCACTCCCTGATCCCTGCACTGCAAGTCTCCAATGCTTGGTGGCCGGTGTGATTATTGTAAGGGTCACATGAATCCATGCACCTGCCAACCACTACTGCATAAGGAATCATAAAGACTACAGGCACATGAGTGTGCTCCCTCCCACCCCACCAAATATCTGCTGAGGAAGTGGACAGGGGAGAAGCCACCTTTCTCCATGTACACCAGTGTGGCCTGACTACTGGGTCTGAGTCCCTGGCAATTGAGGGAAGCTGGTCATGGTCAAGGGCTGGAAGGCTGAATCGTGGCAGTGGTTAGCTCCAGGAAGCAGTCACAGAAGCCGGGGTCTCCAGCTTAACCTTCATTGAGGACCTCGGAGTACATTTCAGGTGAAATGGTTGTCCTGACCACGGAAACCAGAAGACACCACTGAGGAGGTGGTGATGAGACCGTGAGGTCTGGAAGAGACCCTGTCAGTGCAGTGCAGTCAGCCAGCTCAGTTACAGGGAAGGACCTGAGACTCTGCTTCGTCTTAGCGACCACTGCCTGTGCTCAGATTGTGTGCCAGCCACGTGGCTAAGGTGACTTCCTGTGTCTGGTAACTTCTCACCAATACCCTGAAAAGTTCTACTATTGCTCCTTCACAGGAGCCACTTGCCTTTCAAAGGGGTGAAATGACATGTCCAAGGTCACATAGTTCTGAGTACAGTTAAGACTGGAGCTACAGTTTTTTAACTCCTGGTTCAGAGGACTTCTTACTATACACATTTGCTTCCATGGTGGGCTGGGGGGGCATGAATGATCATGAACGATAAGTGTTTTTTGTCAGCATACAGGTGACTTTCACCCCCCGAGCTGTGTAGGAACAAGGATTTAGGTGGAATATCACATTGAGGAGCATTGGCGTGTCAGGGTGGCCCCATAGGAGGGAACATTTTCAAAAGCAGCTTCCTGAGGCCTGGGCATGGTGGCCTGCGGCATCGTCTGGGATCACAGACGACAGATGTATTTTGCTGTCACCAGCAAGAACTTGGGGCTACTCTCCTTGCTTCTGAATCTCTTTCTCCTTAGCCTATCTTTGCACAGGCATGGCCCCTTTGCTGTTGTTGTTGCTGCTGCTGCCGCTGCTGCTGCTAAAATGGAAACCAGGGGCTTCATAGGCCAACTGATTCCAAGATTATCCTGGCTCTACCACATATGAGTTCAGTGACTCAGGACAGATGCCCAACATCTCTGCGCCTTGACCTCTTCTCTGAAAATGAAGCTTACGTAGCTCTCTTCCTTTGTGAATGGTGTGTAGATTAAATAAAATAATGAGCCCTAAACAGCTTTCCTGGTCACTGTAAAGTGGGCTCTCAGTAGGTAGTAGATGGCTGACACCAGTTAGGAAGAGGGGTCAAGAACACTGATGATAAATGAACATAAGCTGTTCAAGACTGGACTCAAAGTCCTTACACAAGAGAACTTGACGTGGTTAAAAGGACAAGCCAGAGGCTCCCATGGTCACCAGGGAAGTCCATAACAGTTTCCAGAATGGAACACTGTTAAATTGTCTCTGTGTTATGTGTGTGCTCATCTGTAGAAAACAAATCTCCTTAAGTTTCAACACGTGTTTTCTGTTTAGTAGCTAGACAGGACCACAAGTAGATTAAATTACAGTTGATGGAAATTTTGGACTTTGAGAAATTGCAAATGGAAAGCTAGAACATTCTCTGCAATTTTTTAAAAAGCTTGACTATTTGGAGGTATGATGACAAAGAGGAGATTAACAGGAGACACAGAACCAGCACAGCACAAGAAGAAAATCCGGAGAGGACCACACCTGCGAGGTTCACCCATTCTACAGGGAGGAGGGGTTCCACGTAACCCTGAAGCACTTTGGAAATTGTTTCGTGATTTGTTGAGAATGCAATTTTTATTAAGTTAATATTTTTATCAAAGTTCAAATTATTTTATACAATAATATTAGTTCATAATTCTTAAGAAGACTTTTTGCTGTCTCATTCCTAAAAACTGAGTTAAACGAATTCCTGAAAGTCTGACTGAGGATTGAGTCGTGAGCAGTGGGTGGGGCCTTTGCAGAGTGAAAAGTGTCAGGTGAAGAAGCCTCCAGGGTTCCAGCAGGGGAGGGGTCAGCTGTGCTCCACCACAAAGGGGTATGTTTTTCTTTTTCTTTTTTCATCACTGTTAAAAGATTTGATTCAGTTAAAAGAATACCATAATTTTTCCTTCAAGGATATTTTTTGTTGTTGCTATTTTATAATTTTATTGGAAGCAGAGGCAATATTAAGTTTGACAAAGAAAGGTAAACTAGAAACAGATTACTCACCACCATTTTTTCTTTCCCATGCATTATACCAAGGAAAAAAATAATAAAGGCACTTAAACATTTCACTTAGATACATTGAAATTCATAAAAATCAGCATTACTTTGTTGTCAGGAGCCGACAAACAGCTGACCTTTGACACAGTCGGGTGAGACGCATCTGCACAGCAGAGGTGACTGTGGTCGGGTCTCCTGTCTATCTCTTCCCGTATGCCTGTCCCTCTTAGCATCAGGTGGGGAGATTTTTGGACATCTGTGCTTTACAACAAAAAACCTTGCACGATGCCTCTGATTCTGCGTGAAATGACTTGCTGACCACTAACTAGAAGCCCCTAATAACCCTAACGCTGCCCAATCCTCCCACCTGAAAAGTTAAGGATAGAATTAAACTATGGGCAGACTAGCTGCCAGGACGCTGGTGGAGGCCGTTGCTAGGAATGTTTGAGGAGTCACCACACAAAAGCTCAAGATTTATTAGAACCACTGCCTTTCCCATGCCCTGGGCAGGAGCAGTTATTGATGGGACCAGGTAGAAAGAGGAGGAAGGAGTTTTAATTAAAATATAATAATCTCAGTACATGGAAACATAATATAGCCCCCCCTAGATATGTAGTTAATAGATCTAGGCAAAAAATCATTTATCTAATTTAGACAATCTAATTTCTATAAACAATAACTAATTTTTAAATCACTCCTTGTACCCCTTTGATTTAAACCAATCTATAGAAATTTAGTAGATATTTAATTATAATCAGCATTTGAAAGTTTGTGCTCATATAGCTTCGTTGGCTAACTGATTAATGACCCTCTTGGTCAAAATAACCTTTGTTTAATACTGTTGATCTGTGGGACTTCCTGTACTTTTTGGTTATTTCTTTGTTTAACATGATTGATCTGTAAAACCTTCTGTATTTTTTGAAATTATTTCTATGGTAACCGTTTCTGTTTTAATAATTATACTATGCATTGAATGTTGTATAACCTCCCCTATAAAAATAAAGATTGATTTTTCTCAGTGAGTCAGTCAGGTCTAGAGAGCCTGGCTGTCCTCCGGCACCACACCCGGTGTCTCGCCTGAGCCGTTTCCTCCTTTGGGGACCCGGAGACCCGCCGAGGTTGGCCTGGCAGTTTGTAGTGAGCATTAATTAAAATCATATAAATGACTTCCTAGATCTTTTTTAATTTTTTAAATATATTTTATAGATTATGCTATTACAGTTATCCCATTTTTACCCCTTCTCTCCCCTCTACCCTGCACACCCTCTCCCACCCACATTCCCCCCCTTTAGTTCATGTCCATGTGTCATACTTACAAGTACTTGGTTTCTACATTTCCCATACTATTTTTACTCTCCCCCCTGTCTATTTTCTGCCTACCATATATGCTACTTATTCTCCGTACCTTTTCCCCTTCTCTGCTCCTTCCACTCCCCTGTGGATAACCCTCCATGTATTCACCATTTCCTTGGTTCTGTTCCTGTTTGACTTGTTTGCTTAGTTTGCTTTTGTTTTTGTTTTAGGTGTGGTTGTTAATTATTGTGAGTTTGCTGTCATTTTACTGTACATGTTTTTTATCTTCTTTTTCTTAGATAAATCCCTTTAACATTTCATATAACAAGGGCTTAGTGATGATGAACTCCTTTAACTTGACCTTATCTGAGAAGTACTTTATCTGCCCTTCCATTCTGAATAGAAGTTTTGCTGGATAGAGCAATCTTGTATGTAGGTCATTGCCTTTCATGACTTGGAATACTTCTTTCCAGCCCCTTCTTGCCTGCAAGGTCTCTTTTGAGAAATCAGCTGACAGTCTGATGGGCACTCCTTTGCAGGTAACTCATTTTGTCTTGCTGCTTTTAAGATTCTCTCCTTATCTTTAATCTTGGGTAATGTAATTATGATGTGCCTTGGTATGTGCGTCCTTGGGTCCAATTTGTTTGGGACTCTCTGAGCTTCCTGGACTTCCTGGAAGTCTATTTCCTTAGCTAGAATGGGGAAGTTCTCGTGTATTATTTGTTCAGATAACTTTTCCACTTGTTGCTCTTCCTCTTCTTCTTCTGGCACCCCTATAATTTGAATGTTGGAACATTTCAAGATGTCCTGGAGGTTCCTAAGCCTCTCCTCATTTTTTCGAATTCTTGTTTCTTCATTCTTTTCTGATTGGATGTTTCCTTCTTCCTTCTGGTCCACTCCATTGTTTTGAGTCCCAGTTTCCTTCCCATCACTATTGGTTCCCTGTACATTTTCCTTTATTTCACTTAGCATAGCCTTCATTTTTTCATCTAATTTGTGACCAAATTCAACCAATTCTGTGAGCATCCTGATCACCAGTGTTTTGAACTGTGCATCTGATAGGTTGGCTATCTCTTCGTTGCTTAGTTTTATTTTTTCTGGAGCTTTGATCTGTTCTTTTGTTTGGGCCTTTTTTTTTTTTTTTTTTTTTTTTTTTTTTTTTTTTTTTTTTTTTTTTTTTTTTTTTTTTTTTTTTTTTTTTTTTTTTTGTCTTGACATGCCAGTTATATCGTGAGGGGCAAAGCCTTAGGTGTTCACCAGGGCGGGGCAACCCAGTCACTGGGTTGTGATGCTGTGTGTGGGGAGGGGGTTTGAGAGGGAACAATGGCACTTGCTCTGCTCTCTGTTGGATTTCAGTCACTTCCCCCAAGCAAACTGGGCCCTTCTGGTGCTGATTCCCAGATAGGTGGGTTTGTGTACATCCTAAGACCATGTGAGTCTCTCCAATGAACTCTCCTGTGAGGCTGGGAGTTCCTCCTGGCACCACAACCCCCACAGGTGTTTTCAATCAGTGTTTTGAGGCTTTATTTCCCCATGCTGGGTCACTGGGTTGTGTAGTCTGTCTCTCTTCCCAGTTTCGCCTGGTTTATCTGTGCACGAATGTGGGACTAGATGCACCACACCCCTCTACAATCTGCTGCCTTGCTGGATCCACCTCCTGCCACCTTGTGTGCCCAGGGTCTGCCTGCTGCCCTGCCGCTAGCCTTCTCTGTCTCGGCTGCCCGACTCCACCCCTCTTACCAGTCTGGATGAATGTGTCTACTTTAACTCCTTGGTTGTCAGACTTCCATACAGTTCAATTTTCTGTCAGTACTGGTTGTTTTTTTGTTTCAAGTTGTTGTTGCCCTTATTTTGGTTGTGCAAGGAGGCAATGTGTCTACCTGCACGTCCATCTTGTCTGGAAGTCAGGGGTGTGTTTTTCTTTTGTTTCTTTAAAAAGATTTTCAAAAAAATGAGGAGACGCTTAGGAACCTCCAGAACAACTTTAAATGTTCCAACATCTGAATCATAGGGACACCAGAAGGAGAAGAGGAAGAGCAAGAAATGGAAAACTTATTTAAAAACATAATGAAGGAGAACTTCCCTAATCTGGCAAAGGAAATAGACTTCCAGGAAGTCCAGGAAGCTCAGAGAGTCCCAAACAAATTGGACCGAAAGAAACACACACCAAGGCACATCATAATTAAGTTACCCTCGATTAGAGATAAGGAGAGAATCTTAAAAGCAGCAAGAGCAAAGGAGACAGTTACTCACAAAGGAGTTCCCAGAAGACTATCAGCTGATTTCTCAAAATAAACCTTGCAGGCAAGAAGGGGTTGGAAAGAGGTATTCAAAGTCATGAAAGGCAAGGTTACTCATCCAAGATTACTCTATCCAGGAAAGCTATCATTTAGAATAGAAGGGCAGATAAAGTGTTTCCCAGATAAGGTCAAGTTAAAGGAGTTCATCATCACCAAGGCTTTATTATATGAAATGTTAAAGGGACTTATCTAAGAAAAAGAAGATAAAAGATACGAAAAGTAAAATGACAACAAACTCACAACTGTCAACAACTGAACCTAAGAAAACCCCAAAACTAACTAAGCAGACAAGTTGAACAGGAACAGAACCACAGACATGGAGATCACATGGAGGATTATCAGCAGGGAGGTCGGGGAGGTTGGGTGGAGAAAAGGTACAGGGAGTAAGAAGCATAAATGGTAGGTACAAAATAGGTGGGGGGAGGTTAAGATTAATATGGGAAATGGAGAAGCCAAAGAATTTACATGTATGACCCATGGACATGAACTAAGGTGGGGTAATGATGGTGGGAGGTGGGTACAGGGTGGAGGGGTTTAAATAAAGGGTAGAAAAAATGGGTTAATGTAATAGCATAATCAATAAAATATATTTTAAAATATTTTTAATCAAACTATATTAGTCTCAGGCATAAAACATAGTGATTTGACATTTATCTACCTTACAATATGACCACCACAATAAGTCTAGTAAGGGGTACAAACTTCTAGTTATAACATAAATAAGCCACAGGAATATAGTGTACAGCACAGGAAACATAGTCAATAATATTGTAATAACTTTGCATGGTGACAGATGGTTTCATTTGTTTCTTAAATGAGGGAGACTGTGTTCTTATATACTCCAACAGTCATCTGATTGGTTTTTATGAGCATAATAATAACTGTCCTTACAGGTAGGAAACAGGTGATAAGCACTGATAACTGCAGGCTAGCTCATCACTCCTGGGCAGGCTGTGGTAGTGAACCACTGCACTGTGTTGGAATCATCCCCACCAGTTTCTTCATAGCAGGACTCTCCAGAGAAACAGAACCAATGGAGAGCTATTATAAGAAATGTGGGACTGGCAAGTCTAAAATTCACAGGGCATATCAGCAGGCTGGAAATTCTGGCAAGAGATGATGTTGTAATCTCGAGTCCAAAAGCAGTCTGAAGGGAGAATTCCATCTTCCTTGGGGAAGCTCAGTCTTTTTCTCTTAAGACCATCAACTGATTAGAGGAGGCCCACCCATGAAATGGAGAGCATTCTGCTTTACTCAAAGTCTATTGATTAAAATGTTAACCACACCTAAAAAATATCTTCACAGTAACGCCTAGACTGATGTTTGACCAACAACCAGGCACCATGGTCTAGCCAAGTTGACACATTAAGTTAATCATCACACAGTCTGAGTACTCTCTTTTGGTGTCCCCAGTTCTGACTTTTTATAGTCTAGGGTACCCCCCCCACCAATTTCTTTTTTTTAAACAATTCTATAATATAATCCACCACCTGCATTCTAATTTGTTAATTAACACAGTACCCTTTATAAGGTTCCCCCCTGCCCCACTATAGTATCCTATCTAGGATCACACATTGCATTGAATTGTCATGGCTTTGGTCTCCTTTAGTCTGGAACAGTTCCTCGCTCTTTTTTTTTCTGCTTTAATTTTTATTGCTTATTCTATTACAGTTATCCCAATTTGTTTTTCAGTTCTTCACCTTTTCATTGTCTTTTATGACCATGACATTTTACAGGAATATAGCCCTACCCCTTTTTTTAAGGTAGAAGGTTCCTCACTTTGAGTTTGTCTGATGTTTCCTCATGATTAGATTCAGGTTATACATTGCCTGCCAGAATATTATGTAAGTGATGTGATCTTCTGAGTACATCACATCTGGAGGCAAATTATATGTATCTGCCCTTCATTGGTGATATTAAGTTTGATACTTGGATAAGGTGTCTGATTTCTTCACTACAGGATGGGCCAAGGGGGTGATTTCATGCCAGAGAGTCTTGCATCAGTCAAATGGTGAGCCTCTCCCTACAGGGTTGCCGTCAGGGTTCACAGGAAGGTGAGGCTGGGTTGGAGAGGAGAGCCAGTGTAGAGTAAACTTGAAGGAAGGAACCTCCAGCTTCCGAGGGTTCCTTCTGCCCTGGGGACCCCGTGTGCTACAATGGCAGGTCTGCCTGCCCCCCAGAGTGCAGGTTGTCATCTACAAGCCCAATGGTGGAAACTTACAGTTAACTTAATGAACTTAACTTAACTTAACTTGAACTCTTTCCATAAGTGCTAGATATGGTGGCAGAATACCTGTGTCTGGGACCTTCTTTGTGACTCACTGTTTTTATAGTTCTGGAGGTCAGAAGTCTGGGCTAAAATCCAGGTCCCAGCAAGGCCATGTCCCATTCTGGAGACTCAAGGGGAAATCTGTTTCCTTGCCTTTTCCAGCTTCTAGAAGCTGGCTGGTCCTTTTCTCATGGTCCCCGTCCTCCATCTTCAAAGCCACAGATGGTGTATCTTTCTGTGCCTTTCTGTGACTGTCTTAAGACAGTCACGTCCTCCTCTCCCTCTCCCCCCGCCATTTCTTAGTCGGTCGTCGGCCCTTTGTATCTTGGTCTGGACTTTTATTTCTTGTCTTTTTTTCCCAAGAAGTCTGCTCCAGATTTCTTTAATTTTAATTAAGATATATATTTTTTCTCATTACAAGTACTACAGCTACATAAAATAACATTTAGAAAATTACAATATCAAAAGGAAGAATAATACCACGTACAGAAACCATCGTTAGCTTGTATACTCTTCCAGTCATTTTGCTATGTGTATACATAAGTAATGATCATAATGGCTAACATGAATGACTATGTAACTTACTATGTTGCAGTTATGAACTCATTGAATTCTCCTACATCGGTGAGGTAGGTACCATTATCATTTCTACATTCAGATGAGAAAAACAAGGGACAGAGAAGTTAAGTGACTTGCCCAAGGTCACGGAAGGACAGTTGCAGGCAAGAGTCTGTGTTTGACAAGAATCAGAGTGAGGAGTTCTAGGCACCTGCAACACCCCGTCTCTCCCTAATTTTACGTCTCTTATTCCACTGTTTTCCCAACCCCTACAAACACAATCAATGTCTCAAGTGAACAAATTTGGAAAATAAACAAAGAAGCTCTCTGGCTTTGGAGCCTGGGTTTTTAATTGCTTCATTATAGTGTCCGTGTGTGCAGATACTTTTCTGTAATACAGGGATCACTTTATATCTAGTATACCATTTTTTCCCTGATTTTCACAATTACCCTTTTTAAGGTCATTATACAGCAAAGAATTCCACCGAAGTTGCCATTATTTATTTAATCATCTCCCTCTTTGCTATTTAGACTGCCTCTTCTTTTATAAAACGCACAACACAAATATTCTTAAACATATATTTTTATGCCTATTTATCATTTTTTCCTTGATAAATATCTAGAATGAAATTGCAGAGTCAAAGAACACAGCAACATCAATGCCCTCCCCTGCCAGAGAATACATGGCTCTCCCCAAAGGGGTTTCAGTTTACACTCCCATGAATGCTGAGCCCCTACAAAGCCACCGACAGCATTTTATCATCTTTAAAAGTCCCCACTTGATTCCATGGTGACTGGGTGTTGACCTCCACACATTGCGAGGAGAACATTTTTTCTCAGTGTGTGTATTGGCTATTTGCATTTTACATATACATTTTTGGTTCATTTCCTTTGTCCATTTTTTTTAGAGATGGAAAATTGCAGTCTTCCAAACTAAACTCTTATTTTGAAAATTACTTATTGAACACTTATTTTCTTTATCTTCTGGTGATGGTGTCCTTTTTCTTACCTGTCATCTCTGGACACTGGAGTCTTGGTTGCTTTTCTATAAACTCCCTGACCTTCTGGACAGTATGAGCAAGGCTCCCACAGCCATAGCGGGGGCTCTGGGCAGAGGCTGGTGTGGGTGCATCTGAAGACCAAGTCGTTGAGCCCCTGGAGGGGGCATGAGTGAGAGGAGGGTGTGGGGCTGCTGCCAAGTGCCAGATGCCCGTGGCTCACCCCTTGGCTGGAGGCTGCTCCACTAGCAGAGGCACTCTGACCAGAGCCTTGGGCCGCAGGGCTCACCTGAAAAAGCAGGGGTGGTGATGGATCCCTCTTTCCAAGATGTAGTGAGGGTCCAAAGTGAGAGTGTGCAGTAGATGGTTATGAATTATAACAAAGGCAAGGGTTGTTATGCTGAACTATGGTTGTGGTTCTGCTTCTTCAGGGAGAGTTGGGTGGCTTGGGGTAGGCAAGTCCACGCTTGTCATGTTTGGAGAAGGTTTGACATTTGGGGGTAGGTATGCATCTCCCCACCTCATGCTCTCTGAGGCTCATTTTCTTTGCCTGAAAAATAAAGATAATATTGGTGCCAACGTCACTGAGCTGTGTGAGGATTAAATGAGTTAATCTGTATAAAGCATTAAGATTAGCTATTAGCACTTAGTAAGAGTTTTACATAGATTAACTCTTAATCTTCACAAAGTCCAGTGTGGTAGGTGCTTTTATTATCCTTATTTTACAAAAGAGGAAATTGAGACTAGATGTGTGAAGTGGCCACCCAAGATTGTAAAGCTATTAAGTGACCACACTAGGGTGAACTTGGAGGCAGTATGTCCTGAGAGCCCGCATTTCTAACCAGTGTACCATCCTGCCACTACCTATACTGGATGAGGAGGAAAGGTTGGTAAGGGAGGAGGGAAGCCTTGTCTTTTCCTCCCTGAAGTTGACAGTCAGGCTTCCTTCAGCCCCTCCTTGCACAGCTCTCCACCAGCCTCACCTCCTCCAGGAAGTCTTCCACCTATGTGATCACTCCTATTTTCTTTATTTACTTTGAAATTATGAACTTCAGTGTCTGTATAGTGTTTTGCAATGCTTTTAAATTTTTAGTCAATTCAATGGGCATTTATTAAATGTCTAGAATGCAAAGCTATAACAATAGGATGGGGTATGCAGACAGGGATTAAACCCAGTTCCTCCCTGCCAGGCATTGGTAACCTTGTCAAGGACATAGATAAAAACAGCTCTGCCAGTGAAAGAGAAAATGAGATCAGCGTTGTAAAAGAAATATGAACAACGTTCTACAGAAGTATGGGGAAAATAATGGTTAATTCAGACTGGGGGTGGGTGGGTTTGGGGCAGCTTCACAGAGCTTGAAGGATGGCTAAGACTTTAAAAGGCAGTGTGGTAGAGTTATCGGAAACTGACTTCAGTGAGCACAATGCAGTGATGGTGGTGGGGCAGGCAGGAGTGAAAGCAGGGAGACAGATTAGAAGGCTGTTGCACTTGTTCAGAAAAAAGATGAGGACCTGGTCTGGGGGTGGGGTTGAGGGGGGCAGGAGGACTGGAGGCAGAAGAGGATTCAGAGGTACTGAGGGGGTAGAAGTGACAGGACATGGCTAGCAAGTGGATGTGGGTGGGGAGGTATAGGGAGGAATCAGTGATGACTTCTAATGGTCAGTTTTGACCACTGGATTGCTGGTGATGCTTTTCATGGAGACAGAAAACAGCAGGAGGGACAGGTGAGCAGGAGGTGAGCAGAAAACAGCAGGAGGGACATCGGACCTGGGGATGGAGGTGAGTTATATCCTGGGCATGTGGAGCACCTGGAGATGGGGCACTGGCACAGAGCGGTGTCAGGCCCCAAGATAGAGATTTGGAAATCTTCTGGATGTGTGTCCCAGGTACAGAGTGTTGCTCTGGCTGGGTGGCTCACTTGGTTGGAGCATTGTCCTATACAACAAAAGGTTGGGGGTTCAATTCCAGGTCAGGGCATATGTCTAGGTTACTGGTTCAATCCCTGGTTGGGGCACATATGGGAGGAAACTGATTGATGTTTCTCTCTCTCTCCCTTCCTCTCTCTCTAAAATCAATGAACATATTTTTTTACACTTGATCTTAGCCAAAAGGCTGACAAGCGATATTAATAAACATATTTTTTTTTAAAAAGAGTTAAGAGTGTTGAATTTGAGTGGAATGTATGAAGCAGATCAAGGTCAATTTAAAGGGTTGGAGAAAACCAGAAAGTTGTGCCAGGGAGAGAGCACAAGCACGGCCTGGGTCACAGAGACGCAGTAAGGGGAGGGCCGAAAGGCCCTGGCGTTTGCGGTGGGATCAGGGTGGCCCCAGACACACAGACATTGAAGGACAGGAGGTGAAGTCAGAATACAGTGGGTGGAGGAGTGAGGGGGGTGATGAGGAGAAAGAGGGTGAGGGGAACTCTTTCGACAAACTTGGCTAAAAAGGCAAGACCAAGCGAGAGGCAGCTAGTGAAGGGAGAGAGCAGATCGTTTTGGGACGGGGAAAGGCCTGATCACGCTGCTACGTTGAGGAGGACTCAGTAGAGAGAAAGGTTGAGCATAGCAAGTCTGTGCCCCGAGGCTCCGCCAGGCCGTGTGAGGAAAGCAGCCTGCTGGCCTGAGAGGCTGCCCTGCCAAGCTGCTCTGCTGCCACACAGGCCTCAGCTCCTTCCACACTCCACCTACGGCTGTGTTGGGCCTTTGTTTTGCAAAGGTAGCCTCGGATGGCAGAGTGCTGACCTGGGACCTGGCCGGAACCTCCTCTGTCTCCACGGCTTCAGCCTGTATTTAGCAGCAGGAAACTTTCCTTGGGTCTGTGCTGCCAACAGCGGCAGCTGTGAAGTAGGGCGGATCATGAGACTTACCTGGCACTGGGGTAACTCAGTTGAAGCCTCAGGCCTTGGTGCCCAGCCAGAGGGCTGGGCTAATTTAACCAGGGCCTGTGGTCAGGCTGCCACCTAGTGTTGAGTTGGGTGTATAGCAGGAAGTCTGCTACAAGGCACTAACCGTGAGCGAGGGGTAGGCAAGAAAGATAGAAAACCAAAAAGCCCGCATAGAAGCCAGACTTCAGAGAGTCTCACCATCCTGAACCAGAAAGAGAACGCCTTTCAGATAGTGAAGACAAATGGGAAGTTACCAGTTAGCCTGCAGCCAGAGGCCAAACAAAAACAATGGCACCAAGTTGTAGTTCAAGGGGCACTCCCCCTACCTCCGCACTGTCTCTCATTTGATGCTTTGAGTTAGTTATAATTTTCTCTATTTTACAGATGTGACTTATCCATGGGAGGTTTGAAATATTTGTCCCTGTCAGTCACCTCTTAAATGGCAGAGCTGGGATTCGAACAGGGGTTTTCAGACTTTGAGAGGCCAGGTTGGGAAGGTACTGAGTTTCATTTCAGGAGCAATAGGAGCCATCCAGGCAGAAGTAAGCATGAAGAGCGCAGGGTCTGGGAAAAACCGAATGACAAGGACCTGTGCCTGGGAGACCCTGAGGTGGAGAATGAGGTTGGGAGTGAGAAGCCCCAGCACTGCCCAGGGTGTGAGCAGATGGCCGCTGGGCTTCAGGAGGGGGTTGCCAGTGAGACAAGGTCCAGCAAGATCTGCACAGAAGCCAGGACAGGGTCAGCACCAGACAGCAGGGGCCTTGGGGAGGAGGGGCCAAGGGGTAGCCACTGGCTGGTCAATGACAGACCCGGTGAGTGACTGCTTGGCTAGCTAACCAGCAGCTGGAAAGGAGGACCCAAGATCAGAGAAGTGCACCAGCGAGTAGATGGGGCCCTAAGAGCAGGCAACACCATGGGAGTGAGGGCTGATGCATCTCCTGGTAAGATCACAGGAGAAGAGAACTCAGCCAGCACACCTGTTGGCAGGCACCAACTAGGAAGGGAAAGCAAGGGGGCTCTGAGGATGCTGGCAAGTGGGTAGAACTGCCTTCCATTCAGAGCCTGGGGTGAGAAATAGCACAAATGTTTTCTTTTCACCTGCCTGAACCATGTTGGTAAAGGCATGGGACCAGTGCTCAGGGGCAGGTAGCAGACCCTTGCTGAGAGTAAGAAGGCAGAGTTCCAGGTTGCAGGTGCCACCAAGCCAATCTGCATCTTCAAATATGGCAGGGTAAGGACTCTGCATTTGCTACGGCTTTCCACTCCCACCACTTCCTAATTACGTGTTTTTGTTTTGCTTTCCTCTTGGTTTCCCAAAGCAAGGTCCCTTTGAAAAAAGTATACATCTGCCCCCTTTTTTTAAAAAAGAAGGTGGACTCATTTGTTCCCATGCAGAGCAGGATAACTAAAGGGACAGAACGTCTCTTGGGGCCCAAGCCTTAGGGCTCAAGTCAGAAAGTTGGTAAACCGAGTCAGGGAAAGAGGAGCAACTTGGGGAGAAGCCTGGCAACATGGGGTCTGTGCTGATGTCACTGATGATGACAGCACCCCTTGGAGGTCCTGCTCCCTCTACCTCCCAACACCCCCACCAGCCCCTCTCCTTTCCACACACACTCAACATCTCCTTGCTTCTTCATTCATGATGATGACTAATTAGGCGTATAGCAAATGAGATCCTGTTGGTAATATATCAATAACTTTAACCAGTGACTATGTGCCTAAACCTTTGCTATGTCCACTCAGATCGTCTTAAAGTTTCTTTTAAATGAAAATCTAGCTACACAAATAAGATGGACCCATTATGGAAAAATCAGGAAAGAAGTATAGAGAGTAAAGTGTAAATTAGATTGTCTTTTTGGTAAATTAAAAAATAAACAACCTTATCTTTGATGACTTGTGAGTTCCTCCCACTTCTCCCAGCCACTAAAGGGTCCTGGTGCTATGGTGCCTTGGGTGCAGTGAGCAATCATCAATACTTGTGGGGTGGCTGTTCTTGCTTGGTGCCCAGGGAGCTCCAGGTTGCCAGTAAACATCAGATAACAAGGTATGTGGTACCCTGTGGCATAGTGGTTAGGGAGTTGTCTGAATTCCACACAGTCTTGTTTTTTCTAAGTTTCCTGCCATGACAACCACCTCAACCCTGCAGGAAGTGGCTTTGGAGGGTGCTTCTGGATCACCTGACTGTGAGTCTCTTAATGACCAGATGATGAGTGCCTACTATGTGCCAGGCACTGTGCGGGCTATTGGGGATGTAAAGATGAAGGCTGTTAAAGACAGGACCTGCAAACGTACTGGATCGCCCCCTGACTAATGTGGTGCTGGAGTTAGACACAAAACACTGGCAGAGCAGGGAGGGGTGGTCGTGAGGAGGAGTCACTTCAGGGAGGCTTCCTGAAAGAGGAGGCCTGAGAGTTGGGCCTTGGAGAGGCAGTGCCATGCAGTAGGATTGGGGCCAGGTGGAGAAAAGAAAAGATATTCTAGACAAAATGAAGATAAGAGCAATGACCTGGAGGTATGATGGCAGTAAGTGTGTTTCAGGAACACCGAAAGGTCCTTCCATGGCTTACATTTTGAAATCTGAGCTGCATAGTTAAAAAGTGTGGCTGTGCTTCTCACAGCCTGTGTGAGCAGCAAGCTGCCCTGGACATGTGGAGGGCCCTCTCCCTCACTCCCCTTCACTTGGTCTCGGGTTTACTGGTTTAATGAGCAAAGAACAGCCGTGTCTGCTTGTGTTGGCCAGGCCCTCTTCCAGTGCCTCCTTCCCTGAGGCCTGGACAGGTTGTTCAGAGAGATGCGGCTGCTCCTTCTCTGGCCTCTCGCTGCACCCTGTCCTTACTGCAGTCCTGGCCCCTGCACACTGACTATCTCCATTTCAGGGTCTGTTTTCTCCACTGAGAAAAGTGGAGAAACAGGCAAGAGGTGTGTTTGGTTTGTGCTGCATCCCCAGCATCTGGCACTGCACCTCACATAGAACACACACTCAGAAAATGTTCAGTCCATCCACTTGTTCTGTGAACACATCCCAGTCACCCAGCAGACCCCAGCTCAGTTTTCTCCTTTAACCTCATTAGGGATTACGGTAGGACTCTAACCAGTCTGACACAAGGGTCAGGAGGTCCATGGCACAATACACTGTCCTCATAAACCCCAATTAATGCTTGATTGAGAAGGTCATAGTCCAGGCTTATGTAACAAGAACCCATTATTTGATTGATTAAAACAGGTTTTCAGCTGGCAGCTTGACAAGGGCATGCTGCACAGCCTCTCCCACCCCACCTGCAGGGCTAGTACGTGACACATTTGGGTGGCAAATGCTTGGAATGCCTAGAAGATCCGGCTCTCGCCAGCGAGCTGGGTGCTGCTGCTACAGGGAGGTCCCTGGTGACAATTGTGACCTGATTCCTGGGGCCCTTTGCTCCTAGGATGGGCCTTGGAATCCTGCCCAGTTGCTGAACTAGCTATTGAACAGCCCCCCAGCGAGTGGGAGAAGAGGAGAAGTGTGTCTCCTGGGTCCTGTTCGGTTGCATCACTGGCCCCATTTGGGAGCCCTGGCCCATGACTTTTCATACTAATAGTCCACTGAACATTCAGGACATTTTTATAAATTCCTAATTCCAAGGGGGGAGTTTTCTGATGATGCCCTTCCAAGGGTGGATGGATAAATGGATAAACAGAAGGGTGGGTTACAAGCATGAACAGATAGTATGTCACCAGCTGGGTTAGCAGGTGGGTGGTAGAATACGTGGACGGATGATGCGCGGGAAGTCAGCCTGTGCTTACGGCCATGCCAGGGACGTGAGGTCCTGCAGCGGTCGGGGTGCTGGAGCACGCTGCCGCCACAGCGGCACCTTCGTTTCTCAAGGCTGCCGTGAATGACCGAAAGGCTGAGCATAAGGAGGCAACGCTTCCATTTATTTTTTCAGAAAACAGCAATAAATTGAATGCAATTTACTGTTACTTCTTGAAAGGTTTGCTACTTATCCGCACTTTCAAGTATGAAAATGCTTTATCTTCCTGTCTCAAAATTGATGGGGAGGCCATAGAGGAGAGAGTGACAGACCTGCATGTGGAGCACCTTAAGAAAAGTACACCTATAAAAAATATATCAACAATAAAACAACTCTGCAAACAGTTCGACAAATGTCTCCCTCATAATTCACCGTTCAAAGGAGGCTTGTTGTTTCGTGTGGCTGTGCTCACCCATGGGAACTGCACACAGCTGCAGCCGCCACCCGCATTCCTGCCCGCTGTAACCTACTTTCCTCACCTAACATGATGTCACGCGCATTTTCTATGTTGCTACATAGTCTTTATAATTACTTTAAATAACTGTAAAGTATTCCATTCATTATGAATATTTAGGTTACTTGTATTGTTTTGTTTTTCCTTTGATCATTTTCACGAATTAACAAGTGTTAGGTATTTCACCTAGTGCCTGGCAAAATGGGTAGACTTAGTAGGTGCTTTATTTTCTTCCTATCTCTCTCCTTTACATGTGTCTTTACATTTGGGTTTTTCTTTAGGATACATTTCTTGGCATAAATATCGAGTTCAAGGTTTTCAATAATCATATGGCTTTCCACACATATTGCTGTCATGTTGCTTAATTAATTAAAGTGGTGATGGTATAAATAGCTCCACAGTTACACATATTATCTTGTAAAACCCTCCTACCGTCTCTAAGGGGTAGCCATTACCCCATTTTAAATGAAAAAGCAGAGGTCCACAAGTTTAAAGTAGTTTGTACATCATCCATGTCTGTTCTGTTTTCTTCTCCCCACCCAGGGCCTGGTGCAGTGTCTGGCACTGGGAATAACTTCAATAACTATTTGTTAAATAAAGCCCACCAATGGGGGTGTCACAATTCAAACTCAGATCTATTTCACTTCAAAGCCTGTGCTTTTTCCCTTAATGCTTGCCAACTGGCTTAGGCCATTCATTGGGGTAGGGGCAGAGGGTTAAAAATGCATGTGTTTCTATACATTTCAATGAGGAACTCAGGCTCAGTGAAGCGCCTGCTCAGGCTCAGGGCGAACATGCCAGAGCTAATGTTGTGCTGTGGGGGGCAGTTTAGTGGCCTAAGTATAGTTACCCTAGGACTGTGTCTGCTTGTCTTGTCTCTGAGCTCGCCCCTGCAGAACTGTCACATAGTTCTGAGAACAGTGCTATGGGAGATGGTCCTAAATCCTTGGTGGCTCCATTAAATGTAGAGGGTTTGCTGTTGTCTCCTGGTCGTGTGACTTGATAATGATTTTGTAGAAATGCTATCCTCATTGCAATCACTCTCTGAAGTCCAGCTCTGTGAGCTGAGGAGGCAGAGGGGACCCCTGGACTGAATTCCCTTCAGTTCTGTCTTTCCTAGTTTGGGAGGATGCCTCCCAAAGAACACCAGTCTCAATAGTCCCAAGCAGTCACTTCCTGAGGTTGTGTCTTCCTGGTATAAAGCAGGAACCTGTACCCCATTTCTGTTGTATTGGATATATGTGCTGAGTGCCAGAATGGTTCTTCAGAGACCCTTTAAAGGATAAAGTCCATCCACTGACACTTCCTGGCCAGGCAGAGGCAGGAGAGGTCAATGACAGAGCTGGCTTCAGGGTTATGGAGGAGACCCAGTGTGGTAGGGCTTCCTGTGTACTGGGGATTGAAGAGCTACTTTATACCCTGACATGTCTATGGAGAGGGTGTGGAGAAATATCAGGAGGGGTTTGTAAGTGGAAACTCAGAAGTGGTTACATTTAGGAGGTTAACAAGGTGGTTGTCATCAAAGGGACAAGAGACAGTCACAGAGCTGAGAGATTGGGTGATAAGGGGCCAGGCCTCCCAAGCAGTCCCACTCACATATACTGAGCACCTGCTACGTGCAGCGCTGTCAGGCTTGGGAATAAAGTAGTGAACGAGACAGATACTTGGTCCTCGAGAAGGTGCCACAGTCTACCTTGGAGGCAGAAGCACAGAAAACAGCAATAACAACAACAATAAAACACAGCACAGTAAGTGTCCTATTTGAGAGATAATCTGTGGGCACCTAGAGAAAAGGATGAGATGCCAAGGATCTGCAAACACTTTGAAGAAATAATGTTTGAACCTTGGACGAGGGCTCAACTGGTACAGAAGAGCCGGCAGAGCAACCTAGTCTGAGAGAAAAGCGAAGTCCCAGAGGCTCACAAGGACGTGGAGGAATCCAGTGTTTTGAGGGAGGAGGAGGTTTCCAACGGCGGGGGTGTCCAAAGTGGCAAAGGCGTGTAAAAGGCTGAGCACGATGGCCAGGTTGTCGCCAGAGTCAGTGCAACCGTGAGTGTGTGTGAATGTCTGTGAGTGTGTGTGTTGACAGGTCTCCAGCCCCAAGGCAGTGGGGTCGGACTGAGAGGATGTGCATAAGTACAATCTCCTCTATCCACTCCTTCAAAAGAGTGCTCATTAAGCACCCACCACATGCGAGGCATGCAGAGGAGGGGGGCAAAGGGAAGAGACAAAGACCCCTACCCCACGGAGCTGCCGCTGGCGGGGAAGGCAGAGACACACCGCCAAACACAGTCACTACAGAAGGCCGTGGGATTAGGAAGGGAGCAAACGTGGTGGGCGATGCCTAACGTTGCAGTGACGCCGCTTCAGGTAGCCAGGCCCCACAGGTCTCCCCAAGAAGGGAACATGTGAGTGGAGGCCTAAAGGGTGAGAAAGCACTGTAGGAGGAGGGACACCTGGTGTATTTGAAAAAGAGAGAAGAGGCAAGTGGGGCGTGAGTGTAGTGAGGAGAGAGGGCTAGCAAAGTAGGGGATGATGTTCAGTGCATCTGGATTTAATCCTAAGAGCAAAGAAAAGCCACTGAAGGGTTCTAAGCAGGGAGAAGTTACTCTCATTGTACGTTTTAAAGCAAGTGGATGCTGCATGAGCTTGACCTGGGATAGCTAAGAGGAAGGGCAGAGAGGCCAGTGGGGAGGCTACTATAGTGGTCCAGGCAGAGAGCAGGGTGGCTTGGACTAAGGCCGTGAGAAAGGAGACTGAGACAAGGTGGGCAGCTTCAAAATGTACTTGGTGATTAAATGAAGAGGACTTGATGTGTGCAGAGTGAGGAAAAGGGGAAAATCAAGGGTGACTCCTAGGTTTGGGGTCTGAGCAAAATGAGAGTAAGCTCTTCAGAAGCATGGGGCCTGGCTTCTGGACATCTCTCCAGGTGGGGGCATTGCTTCTGCAACATGGCCTGTGGCAGGAGAACTGAGTCCTTCCTCTCAGATCAGGAAGATCAGAAAGATGACTCTCCCCAGGCCTTCTCTGAGAATGGTTAAGGCAGGGGCCGGGGAGTGGATTTTAGCTCCTCCTGGGCCATTGGCTCACGCTGCGGAAGCCAGGGGGAAATGCAGGCCATTTTAGTTTATCCAGCATGTATTAATCGAATACCTGTTGTGTGCCAAATGCTGTTCTGGGTGTTAGGGACATAGCAGTGAGTAAAACATACAGACTGCCTACCCCATGGAGCTTGTATTAGAGCTGGGTACACCAACAACAAGCACAAGAATAAACAGAGCATATCAAAGAGTTACAAGAGCTGTGGAGGACAGGCAGGGAGGAGGGGAGGCAGTGCGGAGGTGGGTGGAGGCAGGTGGCTGGGAACGCTCGCCGTCTGTAGAATGTGCAGGGGCTGCTCCAGCGAGCGGTCTCTCTCCGTCTGTGGTGGCCAAGGCGGCACCGCCCCACCCTGGCCGGCAGTCTTCCCACATCATCCCACTGTTTTCTTCCGATGATCGCAAGCTGTAGTAATCTTGTTTATTTACTTGTTTATTCCTTCAGATGAATTCTGGTGTGATTCCAAATGGTGTCAGTTTGGGGAGGAGGTGGAAATGGAGATGGGATTGTGAAAGCTGAAACATGACCCAAGGTGCTGAGTTCAACTTGGGAAGGTTCTAGCCTTGGATATTGAATTCACAGTCCTGTGTTCAAGTTGCGGAGATTCTTATGACTGGAGACAAGGGAAGTGTACTCGTGGGAGAGGGTTTCTTCAAAACCCTGAGGTGAGGGTTTTGGAGGGTCCTGGCTTCTGGACATCTCTCCAGGTGGCGGCATTGCTCCTGAAACATGGCCTGTGGCAGGAGAACTGTGTCCCTCCTCTCAGTTTGGGAAGATAAGAGAGATGACTCTCCCCAAGCCTTCTTTGAGAATGGGACTGGGTGAGCTGGGTGGACTCACCCTCTTGGTCCAGGCAGGGATGCAGGAGGACAGGGTTTCCAAACAGGGCTGTTATGTAGTTAAAGCCTGGCTTGCTCCTGATCTAGTGCCAAGATGTTAGAAGAGTTCATACAGGTGGGACCCCTGCCCCTGCATGACCTCAATCCCATCCTCTGCTGCAAGTTGGAACAGACTTCCTTACCAGCCAGGGAGGAGCATCCTGATTTAGCAACCGAAACTCTAAGCAGGTGTTAATTAGGCCCCGGCAGCTGAGAGATAATCCTATCTTGCCATCATTAAAGGTGAGGCGAGTGTAAAGGGCCCACCCGCTACTCTCTGGGCCCTCTCCAACTTCCAGCGAAGGCTCGGGGGCTGGGACAGGGCTGCCCTGGGGTGGCTGAATGGAAGACCTTGTATATGGAGCAGAGCCCTGTCCCACTCAGTGAGCACAGAGGAGATGGCCCAGCTCAGACCTTGGGAGGAGGCAGGTGTGTTTGTGTGTGTGTGTGTGTGGTGGTGGGGGGGATGACGCTGAAAGCCCTGGACACTGGGAGTTGGTCTCAGCAGGCCAGGAAGGGCCTTTCTCGCGGGTAGTGCCACCTGCCACTGCTCCATCCAGCTGGTCTTATGTGGAGCATTTTTTTCTTGTCATTTTCTTCTTATCAAAAACACAATAAACACACACACACACACACACACACACCCTCATAACACATTACTTATCACAGGCACTTTGGAGGTGGAAAGTGACTTAGAAGAAAAGAGGTGTGATAGAAAGCATGAGACTAGAATTGGGAAATTAAAGTTATAGGTCTTATTAGTTGATTCTTGGTTATGTGATTGTGACCAAGTTACTTAAACTGTACTGAAATATCCAGAACTATAAAATACATGTTTTTAAAAATTCATTTCTATTTTGAACATTTGCTATGAAGAGCTAAGATCATACTTGGCAGTTATATGTGAACTCTGGGCTTCTGGCCCAGTATAAGAGGTAGAACTATCATTAAGCCATGTTCATGTTCTTAGAGGGGCTTTCTTACAGGAACAGAAGCGGTCAGTTGGGTGTGAGAGGCTCTACACATTAAAAACCCTTTGAATTAGCTTCTGCACAGGCAAAAGGAGGGTTGGGCCAGAGCCCTGCAGAGCCCTCCAGGTGAGAGTGTGATTCTGAGGAGCACACAGCAGGCAGAGGGCCTGGACAGGGTCAGGAAAGAGCTCCTGGTGGCCCTCAGGAACCTGGGAGGCCCTGAGCATGGCAGCAGGTGCCAGGGCATGGCCTCGGGCTCAGAAGCTAGCCCCACCTGTTATTCGTCATCGGCTTTTAGGCCACTTTCTTAACACTTTCGGCTCTCAGGTTTCTTCATCTGTAGAGCTAGGATAATTATTTCTCTCTCCTTGTGTTGGGGGTGGGGATGGAGAATGAAACGAGAGAATTATATGAAGTACTTTGCACGGTGTTGGTTGCACATGGGTTGGGGGTGGCGGCTGACAGACACAGGGAAGACTTGATTTTCAGGTTCTGATTTTTCAAACCTTCTCTCTCAAACCTGTCTCCAGGGGGAAGCTCTGCTTTTCCTGACCACTGGAGGTGCCACCAGAGCAGACATGGAGGGGGACAGCTGGCTCAGAATAGGGTAGGACCAACGGATTACAGAGTGTGGGACATGGAGGGCCCTCGGGCATCAGCTAGTTTCACTCCTCACGTCACAAATGAGGGATCTGAGGCCCCCAGACAAAGTTTCACAGCAAATTACTGGTACAGCCTGGATAAGGACCCAGGTGGCCTAATAACTTGTCCTTGAGTGATGCCTCTGTTTGCTGGTGGAGAGCCCTGTCCTACCTGGCCTAGGGAGTCCCTCATCCCTGAGGGACAGGCCAGTGGGATGGCTGTGTCCTTCCCAAAGTCCACAGGCTCCCCCTGCTGGGCAAGAGCTGAGGGTGGCCACTGTGAACCCACTCTTGGGTCCTCCCGGGAGGGCTGAGCCCTGTGCTGCTGGGTGCCCCAACTAGCCATTATGATGTTTCTAGGTGTTCTGTATTCCAGGTCACTGTACCACTTTTAAAAGACATTTAAGTAACTTTTTAAAGTGTGTTTATATCTACCCACACAATAACTGTATCAGGGGCAGCTTCACATTCCCTCTAATGCCCTTTTCCTCCTGCCTAAGAACTTCCTTGACCATTTGTTACAGTTCAAGTTTGCTGGTTATGAATTCTTTCAGCGTTTGAATGTCTTAAAACACCCTTTCCCTGGCCAGATGGCTCAGTTGGTCAGAACATCATCCCGATATGCCAAGGTTGTGGCTTCGATCCCTGGTCAGAGCTCGTGCGGAGTCAACCAATGAACGCATCAATAAGTAGAACAACAAATTGATGTTTCTCTCTCTCCCCCCTCTATTTAATTTTCTCTTTCTCTTTAAAAATCAATTAAAAAATCAGTATCTTATGTCACCAAAAAAAAAAAAGCCCTAATTCTGAGCAGATCTCCTCTCCAGCACCTGCCCTGCAGACTCCAACAACCTTGGTCTTTCAGGGGCCCAGCTCCATTTCCTCAAATCGGAGCTGGTGAGAGCTCTGCCTCGTTGCCGCCCTGTGCTACAGCCTGGAAACCCTCGCAGGGCCCTGAGCAGGGGCAACCCCAGGCTCCCTGCCTTTGCTTCCCATCTCTCAGAGGTCGTGTTCCTTTATTGCTTGAGACCCAGTGTTTTGACAACTATTTGATATATTTTGTCAGATTTTGTGGTTGTTTCAGGTGGGAAGATAAATCCATCCCTGTAACTCCATCCTCATTGGAAAAGGAAGTCTCCATTTTTTTACTTTTGTTAGCTTTATTGTTATCCTGGTCTTTTTCAAAATCAAAACCTAAAATTGTAACTGGAATTACATATCACTTTAAAATTTCAAATTCAGCAAACATGCAATGTCCCCACAGAAAACCCTTCCGAGGCATTGGCTTCTGTCCCTGGTGAGGCTGAGCACCCTCTCTGGTGTTCATCAGTCATTTCTAATCCCTCCAGGGCCAGCGTGGGTCCCTCTCTGCTTCCAGAGGCCTTGATGGACTTTTCCAAGCTGGAGAAGTGAGAGGTGCAGCTGAGGTGCTAACAACAGAGAGCGGTGTGGTGATGGGGGAGAGGAGCTGCTGTTCCAGGGCCGATTCCCAGCACCCTGCACCCCAGCCTGACCACCTCCCTGCCCTCCAGGCCTAAAACCTCTGAGCTCCCTCCACAGAGTCTCTTCATCTGACCTTCCAGCAGATCTGTTTTCTTAGGGACTGGCTTCCTCTGGGTCATTCATTCTAATCTGGGCTTCTTCCCCAGGCATCCTACCTGGAGGGACTCGCTCAAAGAGGAGGAGGAGCCACAGCCCCTCTCGGGGCTGAGAAGAAGTGCATGGAGCCTCTGTCCCCATTGGAAATAAAGTATGAGGTATTCTTATTGCAGAAGGGAAATGTGGAGATACCCGCATTGTCATAGGCATCCGAATCACAGTCACTACCCTGGCCGTGTGGAAGGGCTGAGCCCAGGGCTCCAGGACAGAGTGGGACAATCTGGTGTGGCAGATTCGGTCCCACAGGGAGCTGCTGAGCTGTCCCCAGGCCTAGCCCTGTCTCATGGCCCAGTGATCACAGGCTTCTTGCCTTTAAAGGCAATTATTACGGAATGCCTGGAGAGCAGAGCAGGACTTGACCACATTTGACAAGACAGTAAATTGTGGGGACAGTGAAATGGACTTTAGGGAAGGGTGGATGGGACAATTAGGCTGCTTTGAGGACACTGTTTTTTTTTGTTGTTGTTTTTGGTTTTTTTTTTTTAGATAATGTCTGTCATCTGCCAGGCCTAGTCCTAGGCTTTCTACAGTCATTACCCCAATGTGTTCCTTGTGACAACCCTATGTGGTGGGCATCATCCTTTTACCTTTCACAGTTGAAGACAATTAGACTCGGTAGGTTTAAGAAACTTGTTCTGTGGGGCTTGCCCTCCAAAGTCTGGGGGGTAGGACAAGGAAGTTTGCTGGGAGCCCAAGAGAGGGCCCATAGGACATCTGGTGTGGGAGACACTGGCACCCTCACTCATGCCCCTGGCTGGATGGGCCCTGCTGCATCTGAGGTGCATGCCTTCCACTCTGGAGATGTGGGGTGGGGCTCATCCCATCACAGTGGTTGCCCCACCAGGGAGATGCCCCACAGGGTGAGGCATGGCCAAGGCAAGCCCCTAAAAGTGTAGGATGTGAAGGGGTGAAATATTAATTCAGATCATATGAAATTGTTATTCGGTGGGTAAATAATGGTAGCTTAGCTCTGGCTGGGTTGCGCAGTTGGTGGAAGCGCTGTCACAAGCACCAAAGGCTGTGGGTTCGATCCTGGGTCAGGGCGCCTACTAGGTTGCAGGTTTGAGCCCCGGTCGGGAAGCTCAGGTGAGGCAACCAATGTCTTTCTCTCTCTCCCTTTCTCTCTCTCCCCCTCTCTCTCTCTCCCCCTTTCTCTCTCTCCCCCTTTCTCTCTCTCAAACTGATAAACATATCCTTGGGTGAGGATTAAAAAGTGGTGGCTTATAAGCAATTTCATTTGTTTAATGTGTACTCACTGAGAGAAAGCACTAAACCCTCATTCTTCCCCGTGAAGCACAGATCTAGACAAGTAGCACTTGATTTTGGCATCTGGAATGCCCTGTGTTTCCACATACATCTTCAAAAAGCCCCTGTGAAAATCCACATATGTTACCTGGGAGTGGATATACCTAAATGTCCCAGTCAATTGGATTTGTCCAACCATTTTGCCACTTACCCAGGACAACGGTTATACAATTGGCGTTTTGACTGGATGGCACTGGGAAGTGGGAGCTGCCAGGCAGCCCATGGGGCGACCCAGGATGGGGCTTGGGTCCAGGGCAGAGAAAGAGGTCTGGACCCCAAAGAATCTTGGCTGACTTGGCTTGCCCACGAACTGCACTGTCCAGCCCAGTGTCAGCCAGTGATGTAGGATTCCTTGGTGCTCTGGTGCCCCCTTCAGAGAAAGTTTTGAAATGCACAGTCATGCCTCAGGAAAATGGAAGTATTAGAGACCAATTCCAGAGCTTCAAGATGGAAGGGGAAGGGAAACAGTTTTTTAAAATGCACACTTTGTGTAAGCAGTATTCTGGCACTCAGAATATCCTAGATCAGTGGCCACTGTTATCTCTGTCTGATGGAGGTGTAATCTCAGGTTTGGAGAGATTATGTGATGTGTTTAAGATCAAAACTCATAACTGTGGTGGTGGAGCTGGCATTCAAATCCAGACTTGCCCCTCTCGAAAAGACAGAAGTTGACTCTGGGCACCTCCAAGGCAGGGAACCATAGAGTATAGGGGGCTCATAAAGCACCTACCCCCAAAGACGGCTGGCCCTGCTTAAACCCTCACCCTCTGACGTTCCTCCCCAGACCCAAACCCTAACAAGCCTGTGCCTCTCTGCACAGGAGATGAACCTTGGGCCCCAGGTAAGTGTACCTCCACCCTTTCCTTCTGAACACTGTTGACAGCCACCTGGAAACCAGTCTGCCCTGGTGCAGCGCTCCCTTTCCCACCGGGCCTTCTGTAAGGAACCACCTTTCACCTTGGCACCAGCCTTCCCGGTTTGACAGATGAGGAGACTCGATGCTCAGAGATGGAAGGTCCTTCATGCATGCATTCACCCATGGACCAGGAAATATTGTTGAGCTTCTACTCTGCCCCCGTCCATGCTGTTGGCCCTACGGATACAGCAGTGGGCAGAATAGATAAAAGTGTGTGTGTGTGTGTGTGTGTGTGTGTGTGTGTGTGTCGGGGGGTAGGCAGTAAACAATAAACCTAATGAATAAGTAAATGATATAAATTGTTAGAAGGGGGCATCAGCTATAACAATAGAGCAGAATTAGGACTGGGAGTGCGTGGGGTCGGGTGGAGGGTACGGAGGGTAAGCAGCAATTTAAAGGACTGGTCAGATCTGCTCTGTTGAGAAGCCGAATACTTGAATGAGGTTAAGGAATGAGCCAAGGAGATATCTTGGGTAAGAACATTCTAGGCAGTGGAAGAAGCGGGGGCACAGGCCCTGAGATGAGAGAGTGACTGACCCATGCCAGACGCAGCAAGAAGGCCAGTGTGACTGGGAGGGAGGAAGAGAGGAGGAAAGTAATGCAGCTCAGACACCGCCGTGTACTGCGTGGCTGTTCCGTGCTGGGCCCCAGTAAGCACTTCCACACGCTGATCTTGTCAGCTCCTCTGGGAGGGGGGCCTTATGAGCCCATATATATGTTGAGAATTGAAGGGAGGCTCAGTGAGAGTGGATGACTTGTCTGTGGTTACAGGGCTGGTAAGTCTGGTGTTCTGGCTGCAGCCCGTGTTCTCTGTGCCTATGGCCTTTCTCTACATGTGCCTCTTCTGTGGGTGAGCAGTCCCTGCCTGCAGCGCCACTGCATTCCCAGCCAGCCTCTCCTGGTGGCTCGGTGGTCACAGAGGAGCCCGAGGGAGGTGTCGCAGGCTCTGCACGCTGGGCTTCGCACCACACCCAGTCCACTTCCTTGAACCCCTAGTTGCTCCTACTGTTTCTATTCTCTCTTTTCTTGGCACTCAGCAGACATTTCTTTATTCTCTGAAACAGAAAGCACAGAAGCTATATTTTTCTGTAAAATGAAAGCAAATACGGTGCTTTGTTCACCATGGCTGTTGTTGCCATTCTCATTTTCTGGGTTGTGGGTACAGAATAGCTTCAGAATACTTTGGGTGGATGCTGAGGGATGTGTGTGTGGGTGCGTGTGTGTGTGTGTGTGTGTGTGTGCGCGCGTGTGGTGGAGGTGGGGTGGGGGTGGCCCAGGCAGGCACCTGTATTTGGCTCCTTTTTGGGTGGAATAATTTGGGAGGGATCTTCCTAGCTGGGCTGCTGACTGTGGAGAAGGGAGGGTGCCACCTGCTGGTTGTCTGTGCAAACCACGTTTCACCAAGTGACACTCATTCTCCAGGTCAATTTGGAAATGGCCTTGAACCTTCCTACAGGTGGCTCTAGCAAATTAATTCTTCTCTTTCCAGGCTTCCCAAAGTATTTTATCTGTCTAGCACCTTTACAGTAACACCATGCTAATGTCCCTTTGTCATTACTTGTGTTGGTATGTATTAGGGACAATGTTCTCTACTCCTAAGAGGTCCTTCATCTCCTGCTCAGCTCTCACAACTTCAAAAATCACATTCTCGGAAACCATCCCTTACTCTCCCATCCCCCACCCTGTCCTCCACAGCCCCTGTGATACTTCCACGGACTGGTTATTGTGTCTATCACCCCCAGTGTGTCAGCCACTTGAGGAAAGAGAATTTTACCTTGGATTCCTGATGACTGCACAGGAACCAGGGAGTGGCAAGGTGCTCAATAACTGTGTGTGTGTGTGTGTGTGTGAGAGAGAGAGAGAGAGAGAGAGAGAGAGAGAGAGAGAGAGAGAGGCAACAGACTACAGTAGATAGAAAACAGACTGCACTTTGATCTGTGGAGATGTGTGTAGTACATTTAAATAGAAAAAGGATGTCCTCTTTTGGTGGGGCATTTCCAAAGAGTTATTGTACTTAATTTTTTTTCATACTAAATATTGATGCCGTCAACTCAATAGTATCCCTTTTGAAGACTGGTGGGGGTAAAAAATTCATGCAATATTTCCAGATGGTAAAGTTTTGACTTTTAAATGGAGGCAGACCATGCACATGGATTTCTCACCAGCTCTTATCTAATTGGTGGAAAAAATGTTTTGTGCAGCACTTAACAAAGGTCACTGTGACTTATTCTTGTGCAGGGGCGACCTCTTGTGGAGAAACAACAAATTAAAAACCAAAGAAGTTTAAAAATATTTTCACTCCATAAATAACTAACTGGCCCAATAACAATTGAGTACTCTACCCTTTCCCCATTATCTTTTTTTAATGTTAAGTATAACTTTTTTAAAAAGATTTTATTCATCCATTTCTAGACAGAGGGAAAGGAAGGGAGAAAGACAGGGAGAGAAACATCAATATGTGGCTGGCTCTCATGCGACCTGTCCTGGGGACCTGGCCTGCAACCTAGGCTTGTGCCCTGACCAGGAACCAAACCGGCGACCCTTTGGTTCACAGGCCTGAGCTCAATCCACTGAGCCACACCAACCAGGGCAAACTTTTAAAGAGCAGATTACATAAATATTAAGTGTAAAACAATGCACTTTTACGTTTTACTGTGTAATCACCACCTGGGTCAAGATAAAGAACAGTTCTGGCCCCTCAGAGGCTGCCTCTTGCTCCCTTTCCTTCAATACAAAGGCTAACCAGTATTTTGAACTCTAGCCCCAGAGATTAGTTTTGCCTGTACTTGAACTTCATATAAATAAAAATAAATGTCACACAGTATATACTATTTTGTATCCATTTTTTCACTCAACATTACATCTGTAAGATTCATCTGTGTTGTTGAGTCTGTTCTCTTTACAGCTATGTAATAGGTACTTCATTTATGAATATACCACATATATTTTAATTCATTTGTATTAGTTTCCTGTTGCTGCTAAAATAAATAAATTATTACAAACTTAGTGGTTTAAAACAACACTAACTTACTATTTTGCAGATCTATGGGTTAGAAGTCCAATATGGATCTCAGTGGTCTGAAATCAAGGATGAGGCCCTAGGGGAGGATCAGTTTCCCTGCTTTTTCCAGCTTCTAGTGGCTGTCCACAGTCCTTGGTTCATGGCCCTTTCCCCCATCTTCAAATCAACAACGTTGCATCTCTGACCGTTCCTCTGTATTCTCATCTTCCTCTCTGAACACCATCAGGAAAGGTTCTTGTTTTTAAGGGTCCATGTAACCTGGATTGGGCGCATCTGAATAATCCAGGATAATTTTCCCACCTCAAGGGCTTTAATTTAATCACATGTGCAAGTCCCCTTTGCCAGTAAAATACTACAGGCTCTGGGGCTTAGGACTTGAACATCCTTAGGTTATTTGGCATGCTACACCATTCAACTGTTGATAGACATTTGGGTTGTTTCCAGTTTAGCTACTATAAATATCCTTTTCTTAGAACTTTAAAGTTACGACCCCATCATAATCTGGATTCTGTAATTTCTGTTGAGAATTCAGTCATCATTTTTATTATTACTTCTTTAAAAGGAATATGTTTTCCCTGCTCTGGCTGCTTTTGAGATTGTTCCTATTCTTTAATTTTCTATAATTTCATTACGATTTGCGTAGATATGGCCTTCTTTACACATCTGATGCTTGAGGTTTATCAAACTTTCTGAATCTGTGTGCCTTTCATCAGATTTTGAAAATTCTTGACCATTATTTCCTGTAGGCTCTAGAGTGCTCTGTCCTGTTACTTCCTCTTCAGTTACATGCATTGATGCGGACCCCGACTCGTGGGGTCCGCCACATTGTGGATGGGGGAGAGACATTCACATGGACTGCCGAGTCCTGTGGAGGAAAAGGGTGGGCGGCTTTGCTCTCAAGAGGAGACAAAAGCCGAGGCCTCCACCATGGCAGGCCTTTATTTCTATTTCTGGGCACATTACATGATGGTCCTCATTTACTATGCACAGATCGCTTTAGGTGGTTACCTTTTACAGAAAACAAAGGAGCCAATGCTGCTAATCACATCACAGAAGAGGG
>PVIA01006070.1:0-103646 GCA_004024845.1 Tonatia bakeri | reverse complement strand
TTTGGTTGTTCCTTTCTTCCTTCTGGTCCACTCCATTGATTTGAGTCCCAGTTTTCTTCCCCTCACTATTGTTTCCCTGTGAGTTTTCCTTCATTTCTCTTATCGTAGCCTGCATTTGTTCATCTAATTTATGTCCAAAGTCAACCAATTCTGTGAGCTTCCTGATCACCAGTGCTTTGAACTGTGCATCTGATAGTTCGGCTATCTCTTGGTCACTTAAAAAAAACTGGTTCTGGGGCTTTCAATTCTGTTTGAGCCATCTTTTTTATTTTTTATTTTCCTCTGGTTTGGTTGAGGCTGTTACGTAAGGGCGGCGGAGCCTTAGGTGTTCACCAGGGCGGGGCACCCCAGTCGCTGGGTTGTGAGGTCGTATGTGGGGGCAGGTTCTGAGAGGGAACAATGGTGCCTGCTCTGCTCTCTCTAGGACTTCCATCCCCTCCACTGCCTCCCACAAGCAAATTGGGCTCTTCTGGTGCTGGCTCCCAGGCGGGTGGGCTTGTGCACTTTCTTGGACTCTGTGGATTTTCCCAAGAAGTCTCCTGTGAGGTTGAGAAAATCTCCCGGCCTCAGCTCCCAGTTGGTGCTCTTAAGCTTTGAAACCCAGGGCACGTGGTCCATGTCACTGCCCGTTTTCGCTTAGTTTGTCTGTTTGCGAATGTGTGACTGCGGACAGCCAGCTGTCTTTAGTCTCTCACTGGGTCTGCTAGTCCCCTTCCAAGCCCTGGGTCCACCACCGGTCCGTCAGCTGCCTTCTGCACCCTGCACGCCCGCGCCTGCCAGCCAGCGTTTCTTCCCGCTGGGACCCTTCGACCCCTCTCCACAGGCCTCCAACTCCGCCCCTCCTTACCAGTCTGGATGTACTGTAGTCTGACTTCTGTTCAGTTCATTTCTCTCTGTTCTGGTTGTTTTTTGTTTCTCAATTTTTGTTGTCCTTAGTTTTGGTTGAGCGAGGAGGCACAATGCGACTGCCTATGCCTCCATCTTGGCCGGAACCTAAATCCTTACCTTTGTAGATGATGTAGATATACCTGGATTTCCAAAATGAAATCCAAAACCATTTTTCCAAATGTAATATTCACATGGTGTTAGGATTTTTGATACTGTACTTTGGGTACAATATGGTGGTAAATAAGCTTTCATAGAATGACCTGGGTTCTGAGTCATATTATAAAAGTACATTGGAAAGAAATCCATTTTTGATTGGATCATCATACTTTTAGCATCTGGGTGTAGAGAAATCAGTGCAGAATTTTGAGACTATTAAGCCCAACCTCAGCATATAATTTTGATATTTTCATTGAGCCTATTCTGGGGGGCAAATATCCATGTTGCCTGATACATTTATGTTAAAATGTGTCAAAATATTAGTAAGAAATTTCAAATCAGGGAGTTTAAGTCAAGGATAGACTATTAAGAAAACAACACATAAAGAGAAAGTAAAACTGTGCCAACTGCCACCCTTTTGCCAAAAACCACATATTGACTGCTGATATGTTCATTTCTTGATTCATTTGATTTCTTTTTTAATTTTAAAAGATGAACATTTCTGTAAGTGCTGACCTTTTCAGGAAGAGTGTAATTAATACCTACCACCTTTCAGGAACAGAATGCCAAGTCCTCACTGATCAAAGTGCACTCAAACAGGAGTTTTTATGGGAATGAATGACTCCATTAGATCTTAGGAGTCTATAGGAATATTTGAAGCTGTTATTCAGTGGTGTACCCATTTGTGTTATGACTGGGTTGTAGTCTGACTCTACATAGCCATTAAGAGATTGTGTCAATGGTAAACAAAGGAATTACAAGCCTGGTAGACATGATGTGTGTATAGAATATAAAGGCTGAGAATTACTGGCATGAAGTATGCAGATAATTGTCTGAATTTTCTTGTTATAGAAGTGTTATTATCTATTGCAAATTTTACAACTATTTATTTACTTTGATATTTAATTAATTAATTTATTTATTTATTTTTATTTTCAACAGATTCTTTTAACAACAATGAACTAATAAAGAAAGTTCATGCTTAATGAATAACAAAGTGCTAAATTTCTGTTTCTAAGGAAAATTGCATGAACTTGTAATTTGTACCATATGCTTGTCAAAATTGACCATCAACCATTGGGTTGTTGCAGTTTTTTAAGTTATTCATTTATTTTTAGAGAGAGGAGAAGATGGGGAGAAAGAGAGGGAGAGAAACATCAATGTGCAAGACAATGCATAGATCAATTGCCTCTCTCATGCCCCCTACTGGGGGACCTGGCCCACAGCCCAGGCATGTGGTCTGACGGGGAATGGAACCAGCAATGTTTTGGTTCACAGGCCAGTGTTCAATCCACTAAGCCACACCAGCTAGGGCAGGTTGTTATAGTTTTTCACTCATTTATATGTGTGTATTTAGTTCTAAGCAATTTTGTCTCATGTGGAGGTTCACATATCCAACACAGGCAAGATACAATACAGTTCCATTGCTCTGAGGATTCTTTGTGTTGCCTTTACTTTTATAACCAAGCCTATCTACCCTCCCCCACTGTCCCCAATCCCTAACAACAAGTAATCTCTTTTGCATTACTAAAATGTAACTGTTTAAAAAGTATTATGCGTTGAGTGCGGGCTGCGAACCAAAGCATCGCAGGTTCGATTCCCAGTCAGGGCACATGCCAGGGTTGCAGGCCATGGCCCCCAGCAACCGCACATTGATGTTTCTCTCTCTCTCTCTTTCTCCCTCCCTTCCCTCTCTAAAAATAAAAAAAATAAAAAAAAAGTATTATGCAAATAGGATTACACAGTGTGTATTCTTTTCAGATTGGCCTTTTTCATTCAACATAATTCCCTGAAGATTCACCCAACTTATTGTATTTATCAAAAGTTTATTTGTTCTCTTATTTTACTAAGAACTGATAATACAGATATTGAATATGAAAAAAATTGCAGGAAAGATTTTGAATACAATTTTTGTTAGTTCATCAGAAGTTGAGGGAGGTTTCTGCATGACGAACAATTTTGTTGCCATTAATAAATCATTTCGCATGGATGAAACCAAAGCAGGGTAGAATCAAGGGTAGGAAGTAGGGGTGGCTGGGGTCAGAGGGAGTGGTGGGAAGAAAATGGAACCACTTGTACTTAAACAACAACAAAAAATACAAGAAAAAAGTTTACTTTTGTTTTTTTTACTGAGAATTATTCCATGGTGTGGATTTGCCACAGTTTGTGTAACCATTCACTCATTAATTTTTGTATGAACATAAATTTTCATTTCTCCAGGATAAATGTCCAAATGTGCAGTTACTGGGTCCTATGGTAGCTGCATGCTTAGTCTTTTGTTGTTGTTGTTGTTCTTAAGAAACTGTGAAAATGTTTTCCAAAATAAGCTTGCTTATGTTGGCAAAAAACCCTGCTCACATTTTGATGGGAATTGTATTAAAATGATCAATTTGGGGAGAATTAACATCTTTACTATGGGAGCCTTTCCTTTATTTAGGTTTTCTTTAATTTCTTTCATCAGCACTTAGTAATTTTCAGTATGCATATCTTGTACATGTTTTGTTAACTCCATACTCAATATTTCATTTTTTGGAGTGATTTTAAATGGTGTTGTATTTTTAATTTTGGTTTATGCAACTCATTATTAGTATGTACAAATATAATTGATTTCTGTGTAGTATCCTGTGACCTTGTTGAACATACATATAATTTTATAATTTATTTTATAGATTCCTTGGGATATTCACCATATAAAATTAGGTTATTTGGAAATAGGGATAATTTTATTTCTTTCTTTTCAATGCATAAGCCTTTAATATCTTTTTCTTGCCTTATTATGTTTAATAGCAAATTATGACAGCAGACATCCTTGCCTTATTCCCAATCTTGGGGCTAGAAAGCTTTCAATATTTCACCTTTAGGTATAAAGTTAGCTATAAGTTTCCCCTAAATGTATTTTCTTAGGTTAATATAATAAGTTATCTCTATTTGTAACTTCCTGAGAGTTTTTTGAATTACACATTAATTTTTTTCTCTCTCTCCCCCCTCTTCTTGCCTTCTCCCTCCACTTCCCTCCTACTCTTTCTCCCCCTCCCTTCCTCACTCCTTTCGTTCTTGCTCTCAAATGCTTTTTCTGCATCAATTGATAAGATCATGAAATTACATATTTATTAGCTTATTGATATTCTTTTTTAAAATTTATTTTATTGTTATTCAAGTACAGTTGTCTACATTTAACTCCCACGCACCCCAGCCATCCCCACCTCCCTTCCCTGCTTCCACCCTCTTTGGTTTTGTCCACGTGTCCTTTATAGTTATTCCTGAAAACTCTTCCCCCTGCCCCCCATTATTCCCTCCCACTTCCCCTCTGGTTACTGTCAGTTTGTTCTTAATTTCAATGTCTCTGGTTATATTTTGCTTGCTTGTTTGTTTTCTTGATTAGGTTCCACTTAAAAGTGAGATCATATGGTATTTGTCCCTCACTGCCTGGCTTATTTCACTTAGCATAATGCTCTCCAGTTCCATCCATGCTGTTGCAAAGGGTAGGAGGTCCTTTTTTCTTTCTGCTGCATAGTATCCCATTGTGTAAATGTACCACAGTTTTTTGATGCACTCTTTTACTGATGGACACTTAGGCTGCTCCCAGCAAATAAAACCCACTGGACTATTTAATGTCACTCTTTTTAGACATTTTTTATTCAGTTTAGTAACATTTTGTTGAGGTTTTTGGCAACTAGGATCATGAGAGATATTAGACTGCAGTTTTTTTTAAGATTTTATTTATTTTATTTTTAGAGAGAGGGGAAGGGAGAGAGAAAGGGAGAGAAACATCAATGTGTGGCTGCCTCTCATGTGGCCCCCACTGGGGACCTAGCCTGCAACTCAGGCATGTGCCCTGACTGGGAATCGAACCAGTGATCCTTTGGTTCACAGCCCATGCTGAATCTTCTGAGCTACACCAGCCAAGGCTAGATTGCAGTTTTTTTGTACTGTGTTTTACGGGTTTTGGTTTGAGGGTAATACTATCCTGTGTTAAGAAGTCTTCACTTTTTGATTATCTGAAAGAAATACTGTAAAGTTTGTGTTAATTATGCTTTAAAAGTTTAGAAAATTTCTTCAGTGAACCCATCTGGACCTGGAAATTTCTTCTTCAGGAGCCTTTAAATTGCAAATTCAAATTCTTTAGTGGTTACAGGATTTGCTGATTTTTGTTTAGCTTTACCAGTTGCCAAGAGGGAGGTGTTTAATTCTTACCTATAAATGTGGATTTGTTTAATTCTTCTGTCATCTATCATTTTTGCTTTGTGTGTTTTGAGGCTTTCTGGCACATACATATTTAGAATTGTTATGTTTTGCTTTCTGATGGGATACTTGCATTTTTTAAGGATTTTATCTTGATTTATTATAACATTTTTGAGTGAATTTTTTCTTAGTTGTTCTGTTTACTGCAATATATATGTGACTTACCACAATCTATTAATATCAACATTTTACCATTTTTGCATGAAGCATACAAACCTCATTTTCACTTGGGTATCTTTATCTCTCTTACTTTTAAAAATCAGTGAGTATCAGATGTTGTTACAATTTTATTTTATTCATCAAGTATGATTTATAAATACCATGAGGACAAAAATAATCTATTGGATAGACTCACATTTCTTCTCTTTTCATTTTTTCCATTCTGCTAAATGCTTCAATGTCCTTATTTTATTATTTTTATGTTAATTTTTTACATTTAGACATTAAGAATAAATCTGACAACAACAGCTTCTTCCAGTTTTCCTTAGTCTGAGAAAGTCTCACAGTCCACTTCATTCCTAAAAAGAATTTCACCTGCTCTAGAATTCAAGATTGACACTTATTTCCTGAAAAGATGACATGCTGTTAGAAGACATCTTGGAAAGGGCTTGACCACTTGTTGACCCAAGAGCTGAAATCAGGCAGTAGTAGACTCCATATACCCTCCTCTCTCCTTGGAATGTGCATTCCACTTGCCTTTCTCTCATTAGAATCTCTCCCAAGGGCACAGACTTGAAAGAATAAGGTACTGTTGAGATCATCTGTGCCAGATATGTGACTAAACCCCATTGAAGCGTCTATATAAACCTTAAGATGCTAGTGGACAGATACAGATAACTGTTTGTCCTGTGGTCACCCAGGACAAGGCTGTAAGCTCCCTCATTTATGAAACCTGCCACCTACCAATCTTGACTGGCAGACTCTTCCTTCAGTCTCTCCTTGCTCTCCATATATGGAGGCCAATTTGTAAACTCACAGTTGGTGAGCCAGCCAGGGGATGGAAGAAATGGGCCTTGGAAAGAGGCATCTGTGGGGGAGATCACAAGTTGGCCATCCATCTCTAGGTAGAGAGGGGTGGCACATATGTTAGGTGCTTGTGTACCACTGCATGGGTGCAAGGATGCTCCAAAAACACCAGCTGGTCTAATGCACTGGTTTAAGGAACTGTACCTAGTTCACTGCAGCAAGAAATAGAATGAAATGGCTACACAGTGAGCTGGCCTCTATTGTGGACAGCTCGGCTGGCCATAAATACCCAACTTGAGGTGGAAGCTTGAGTTAGAAAGTTTGAAGAAGAACTGAGGTTAGAGAAACATGTGCAGTTGTCCATTGCTCTACCAGCTTTGGAGCTGGCAGATAAAGTGTGATGGCAGGATGGTAAGTTGTAGAGACCTTACTGTGCAGTTTTGCAAATAGATGGCACAGGTTGCCTTGAATTAAGGTCCAAGCAATTGTGACAAAGTCGGATTGGAACACTAAGAAGTGAAATCCCTGGGAAAGTGAGGAGAGTGAAGAGGAGGATGTGGTGATTAAAAGTGAAACAAAGAAAACACCCTGTACTATTCTACCCCTAGTTAATACAAAACAAAGCGAAATCAAATAATCACCACAGCCAGTGGGGAAGGCCCAAAGTCAGGAAATGTTCACAATGAGAGAATAATCTCCTTTTGTGCTTATTGATGTTACTGCCAAACTCCATCAGAAGTCTAGGGGAAGTGTCCAGGCATAGTTAATGTGACTGTGGGTTGGGTGGTGATGGTGGTAGTGAGGCAATCAGTGACATTTCTCTATCCAGGCAGGAGACAAAGTGAGCAACATCACCACACATCCTGCCATCTGCCAGTGTGTGCTCAGTGCTCAAGGCAATCATTCCCTTATAGATTGGATTACTTTAGCCTGCAGGGAGGCTTGGCCAATGAGGGGGATCTCCCTAGGCATGTGGGCTTCTGGAAAACTATAGAGGAGGTACAACAAAGTTTTAGGGAGTTGGAAAGAGATATGCCATATACACTCCTTTCTTTGAAGGCCCTTATGAGGCCACATTCACTGCAGGAATAAAGCCAAGATACTCCAGACCACACTTAGCACCTAGTATTGGGACTCTGGTGTCCATGCTGAGCCAAGTCATGGCATAAGACATTTATGATATTGGGCAATCCATTACTGATCTAGGGGAGAATGAAAAATCCCAGGAACAGGTAAGGGCTATGGGAAATACTGCAAATAAGAGGAGAGATGGCAGTTTTAAACAATGCTGGTTGGAACTTCCATCTAGTCAGATGAATCTAGTCAGGGCAATCCATCCAATAGGACTACATTTGCTAGTTGGGCCAACATTGATACCATCTGATTGGAAATAAGAATGAACTACATCAGTCAGTGGGCTGAACACAGAGCAAATTGGCTGTTGATCACTCATTTGATCAACAGCCAATCTGCTCTGGTCCCTAACCTTTTGCACTGACAGTTGGGCTGTTCTAAAGGGACTAATGCTATGCCTTGGATGATTGAAAGCTGAGGGGTAAATGATCATGGGTAAGCCCTTGTGCTCCCTGGCTACCTTATTTATGCCTCTGGATGGTAGAGAGGGGAGTTTCAGACCTAAGAGGACAAATAGGCTTCCTGAGCCATGATGCTTGTGGTAGTAAGATCCCCTTTTCTGGTGAAACTTGACAATGAAACATCTCTAGGTAAAAGAGGGGACTCATGAACCCAATAAAGGAGAAGAAGGCTTACTATAGCAACTTGTTAGTGACCCTCTACTAAAACCCTTTGCCAGTGCTGCCATTTTCATATGTTGTTTTTGGTAGGACTTGTGTGAGAATACCCATTCTCACATACCCTTGCTAACCTAAGATAGCAAGATACCTTCACTTGCTATTTTAGGTTAGGGGGTCAGGAAATGCCGAGCCTCAGTACCCTCTTTCTGTTGGGTGGAAGAGTCATAAAACACTACGGAATTATGTTATTCTTTTATTTCTGGATTCTGGAACCAGTTTTCCCTTCTTTTTCCCTCTTTAAGATTTTGTTTTGTTTTGTTTTCTCTTGCATAAGTGCCAAAGGTTATAGTTGTATATAGTGGGGAGAAACAGGAAGACATGAAGCCATCTTATTTGGACCGGAAATCTTGTTAGTCAAAATAGTTGTTTTTTAAGGTAACTTAGTTTGGGGATAACTTTTCAGAAAATAATTCATGACTTCAATACTCTCTCACCTTGAAACATTAACAATCCTTTGTCCGGTGCTCATAATGTCCCTCTCTTCCTTTTCCATAACTCTATCTTAATATATATATATGGAAATATAATACATATTCCTCCAATATGCCATCCACTCTAGTTATAACTTGATAAAAAGATATAAATTTATGTAATCTCATTGGTTACTTCTTTCATTCCCAATTGCATTGCTAAGATTTATTGATATTCTTGCATGTAGTTTCTGCCCATATTTTAACCATTATATAATATTCCTTTATATGAATGTCACTTTTATTTATTAATTCCCCTTTTGATATTTCTTTTTACATTTTTTGCTGTTACAAAAAAAAAGAGCTACAGTGAAAATTTCTGTGTATATCTCCCTGTGTAATATGTGCAGGAGTATCTGCTGGTATATCACTCCTAGAGAAATGGCCAGATTATAGGGTATATAAATGTTCATCTTCTCAAGACACTACCAACAGTTTTTCAGTCTGTACTAATTTATACTTCTTCCTACAACATCTAAGAAATAATGGCAATCCAGATATTCTCCAACACTTAGTATTATCCAGTCAGTATTGTTAGATTTCTTACTTTCACCAATAAAATGGGGACAAAATGGCATCTTATCATGGCACTGAATTGCATTTCTCTAGTACTAATGTAACTTAATATCTTTCACAGATTTTCCTCCTTTATATGTTTTCTCTTCTATGAAAGGCCTGTTCATGTCTTTTTATCTTCTATTGGGTTATTTGTCCATTTTTTTCAAATAACTGAAATTTAGATTGAAAATTCAAAGGCATTTGAAAGAAAGAGGGCAGCTGTTAAGGTCAAAAAGACCTTAACTTCAAAGAACAAATAGTCTTCTGAGCTTTAGTAGCTGATTGGCCATTTGATGTTAAGCTGACCTATGATATAAGGAATGGTTCGAAACTAATTTCCAGTGATTTTTGACAAGAATTCCTGGTTATTGGCTTCTATTTGAGTCCAAATCTTTGACTTCTGCTGAGTGTTAAGAAAAGAGGACAAAAATGACTTGAAATTATTGTGCTAGTGAAGTGGAGAGGAAGGTCCAAGGCTGGGCAAAACTGGTATACAGGCTACTTGCTAGACGTGTTTGATCAGTTTGTATTTTTGGGTTTTGCACCCCTTCAGTTATTCAGTGTCCATGTGACTTTGCATGCCTTTCCAAGAGTTGTACAATGATACCTTATCCAGGCTTTCCCTCAGGGGGCACTGGCTCAGGCTCCAATAATTCTCTTGTTCTTTCTCTTTGCACTTCCTCCCCCAGCCCCATAACCATCAGAACACCCTCCTACTCTAGTGGGAAATAATGAAAATGCAAAATTTTGAAGTCTACTTCTTTACTAAACACAGTTCTAAAAGTTTTACCTTAATTTATACATTTTACCCTCCAAACCAGTCTTTGAGGTCCCAATTTGCTGTTACTATCACAAATCATAGTCTGTTTTTTAGACTCAAAGATGTTAAGTAACTAGCCCAAAATTGCATAACTCATAAGTAAAATACTTGGTTTTCAGCAAATGCACACAATTTTAATTATAATTTACAAACTTAATGTAACCACATTACTAACTAGTCTCCATTCCCTAGCCAAGCACCCATCTAGGATGTCTGAACAATCCCAGAATACCCTGCCCTACTCTCACAGAGATGTGATGTAACCCTCTGGCTTCCATATCAGAATACATCATAATCCAAACATCACTGACAGAAATACACCTAGGGGGAGTGTGTTTTACTTTAGAAGAAAGTCAACTGTTAAATTTCACTTATAACCAGAATTAACTCACAAAGCAAGGGTTTATGTATCTCCTGGAAAAGCCCATGTTATGTTAGAGAATTTACCATTTCAGAATTGACTGAACTATTAGATTTATTTTACTAAAACATGTGAAATAAATGTTTCACATGGGAAGGCCCCAAATAGAAGGACCCCACCACTATGTATAACTTTCGAGGAACTCTGTATGTCAGTCTAAGTTCATTTGTGTCTATCTGCTCACATCATTTACTCATGCAAAGGACCTCCTTATATCCTTTCCTGCTCTATAATTATCATAGATCCTCAGTGCTGAAATCAGGGGCTCTGGCACACCAGGGGAAGGGAGTCAACATTGATTTCTTTGCTACATGTCATTTTCCTTTATTGCAGGGGTGTCAAACTCATTTTCACCAGGGCCACATCAGCCTCATGGTTGCCTTCAAAGAGCCAAATGTAATTTTAAGACTGTACAAATGTAACTACTTCTTAACTGGGGTCAAGGAGCTCAGTGCTGCCACCTGCCAGGTAGAAACAAGGTGCTGGGCCAGATAAAATAAGGTGGAGGGCCAGATTTGGCCTGCGAGCCTTGTGTTTGCCACATGTGCTTTACTGCATATAATTCCATCATTACTACAAACTAAAACTTGTCAAGTGTATGAAGAAAAAGCAAGAAAAATCTCATCTTTTTAAGAAGTATTTAACAGTTACTTCTGTGAATCACACTATTTCCAAGTCAAACTTTGTTTTTAAAGTATTTGGGAGAGAATTGGAAATCTAAACTGTAGGAGGAGCAAAGTCTGCATCCTAAGATTCACAAAGATTTCAACTGAAACATTATCATTCATTTTAAAAAATAAGATATAAGAGTTCTGGCTAAGATGGAAGCATAGGTAGAAACCCTTCACTTCCTCACACAAGCAAAAGGAGGATAACAACCAATGTAAAAGTAATAAACAAACAGAAGTGCCAGAAAATCAAACCGCATGGAACTCTGACAACCAAGAAATTAAAGAAACAATCAACCAGACCAACCAGACAGGTAAGACTGCCTAACAGAGAGAACCTGAGGCAAGGTGGCAGACTGCGCAGGCAGGGCTGGCTGAATGGGAAACTGAGACTCAGAGCTGACTTTGGACTATGGTGGGGGTTGCCACAGTGGGAGAAACTCCCAGTCTCACACGTTCTTTGGAAAGTGGGGCTAGAGCCGAGGAAGTCAGCTGCATTGTCCCTCCTCTGACCCCTCCCCCACAGACTGAACCACAGCACAGCAAAGAGGGTTTCCCAGCCCTGGTGAATACCTAAGGCCCCACCCCCTTACAACTTAAAAGGTGTGTTGAGACAAAGAAATATGGCCCAAATGAAAGAACAGAGAAAAACTCCAGAAAGAGAGCTAAGCAATGATGAGCTAGCTAACCTCTCAGATGGAGAGTTCAAAGCCCTGGTAATCAAAATGCTCACAGAACTGATTGAGCTTGGTTGCAAAATATTCAGGGAACCAACTGTGACAGAAAGGAAACCAGGACTCAATTCAATGATTTGTATAAAAAGGAAGAAATAAATATCCAACTGGAACAGAATTAAGAAACAAGAATTCAAAAAAAAAATGAAGAGAGGCTTAGGAACCTCTGGGGCAACTTTAAACATTCCCATATCTGAATTGTAGGGGTGTCAGAAGGAGGACAACAACAAGATATTGAAGACTTATTTGAAAAAAAAGATGAAGGAAAACTCCCCCAATTTGGCAAAGGAAATAGATTTCCAGGAAGTCCAGGAAGCCCAGAGAGTCCAAAGAAGTTGAACCCAAAGAGGAACACGCCAAGGCACATCATCATTAAGTTACTTAAGAGTAAAGATAAAGAGAGAATCTTAAAAGCAGCAAGAGGAAAGAAGAGCATTACCTACAAAGGAGTGCCCATAAGACTATCAGCTGATTTCTCAAAAGAAACCTTACAGGCAAGAAGCAGCTGGGAAGAAGTATCTGAAGTCATGAAAGGCAAGGGCCTACATCCAAGATTACTTAATCCAGCAAAGCTACCATTTAGAAGCGAAGGGTAGATGAAGTGCTTCCCAGATAAGGTGAAGTTAAGGGAGTTCATCATCACCAAACCCTTATTATATGAAATGTTAAAGGGACTTATCTAAGAAATTGAAGAAGATAAAAAACTATGAACATTCAAATTACAACAAACTCACAGCTATCAACAACTGAACCTAAAAAAAAATAAAAACAATGAAAACAAAAACTAAGCAAACATCTAAAACAGGAAAGGAATCAGAGAAATGGACATCAGATGGAGGATTTTCAGTGGGGAGGGATAGTGAAAAAAGGTACAGGGAATAAGAAGCATAATTGGTAGGCATAAAATAGATGGGGAGTGTTCAAGAATAGTATAGGAAACAGAATTCAAATAACTTAATGTACAACCCATGGACATGAACTAAGGGTAGGGGATACTGGATTGTTGGGGGGTGCAGGGTGGAGGGGGATAAAGAGGGAAAAACTGAGAAAACTATAATAGCATAATCAATAAAATATACTTTAAAAATAAAATATTTAGAAAAGTGAGAAAAAGGAAAAAATTGAGATACGATTCCCATACTATGAAATTCAATATTTGAACATGTACAATTTAATGATGTTTCATATATTCTTAAAAGTTGTACAACCATTACCAGTATCTAAATAGAGAATATTTTTTATCATCCCAAATTAGCAGTCACTATCTATTCAGTCTGTGAGCCCCCAACCCTTTGTGACCTGATCTACATTCCATCTCTACCAATATGTCTGCTACAGACATTTCATAGAAACAGAATCATACATTATATGTTCTTTTATGACTAGCTTCTTTCACTTAGAATAATATTTTCAAGGCCCATTTATGTTGTATCATGTGTCAGAATTTCATTTATTTTTATGGCTGAATAGTATTTCATTTTGACACTATAACACCATCACATTTTATTTATCAGTTCATTAGTTGCTGGACATTTGGGTCCTTTCTACTTTTAGGCTATTATGAACATTCTGTTATGAACATTCTTATACACAATGTTCAGTGAATATTTGTTTTTTTAATTCTTTTCAGTACAGATGTGACAATGGTATGGTTGAGTTATAATGGTAACTCTATGTTTAACTATATGAGGAAGTATCAAATATTTCCACAGTGAATGTATCATTTTACATTCCTACCAGAATTGTTTGAGGGATCTAATTCCTGCATATCCTCATGAACGTGGTATTTCCTATGTTATTGTTATTGTTATAGCCATCTTAGTATGTATGGCATGTAATCTAATTGTAGTTTTGATTTTCATTTCCCTAATGACTAATATTGGTCATTTCTTTCATTTGCTTATTGATCATTTGTATATCTTATCTGATAAAACGTTTATTTGGGTAATTTGTCCATTTTTATATTGGGTTGCCTTTTTACTATAGAGCTCTTACTGAGTAATAGTTCTTCATATATTTGAGATAGTAGATCCTAATCAGATGTACATCTGAAGTGAATATCTTGTAGGAATCATATAGTTGGGTCTTTTTTTAAATTCATTTTGCCATTCTTTGTCTTTTGATTGGATCATTCAATCCACTTACATTTAAAGGAATTATTGATAGCTAATGCCATCTGATTTATTGTTTTCTCTCTGTTTTATAGTTTCCTTTTTCCTTTCTTCCTCTCTTGTTCCCTTCCTTTGCAAACTGGTGGTTTTCTATAATAGTATGTTTTGATTATCTTCTCTTTTTCTTATATGAATATACTGTAGGTTTTTTGTTTTGGTTACAGTGAAGTTTATGTGAAACATTTTATAGACATAACATATTTTATGCTGATAACAATTTAAATTCAATTGTGTACAAAACTCTGTCTGCCATTTTATTTTTTTATGTTTTTAGTGTCACAATTGCATTTTTTATATTGTGTATTCACTAAGAAATTAATGTAGTTACAACTACTTTTAATACTTTGTCCTTTAACCTTCATACTAGAGTTAAGTAAATATTTAACACACCATCTTGTTACAGTATTAGATTATTAAGAATATGAGTATATACTTATCTTTACCAGTGTATATTAGTACATTTTTATATGTCTTCATGTTACTAATTAGAGTTTTTTTATTTCTGCTTGAATAATTCCTTTTAGCCTTTCTCATAAGACAGGTCTAATGGTAATGAGATCCTTCAGCTTTTGTTTATTAGTGAAATTCTTTATCTCACCACTATTTCTGAAGAACATCCTGTTGGGTAAAGTATTTTTGGTGGGCTTTCTTTCTTCCTTTCATTCTTCCTTTTCTTTTCTTTTCTTTTCTTTTCTTTTCTTTTCTTTTCTTTTCTTTTCTTTTCTTTTCTTTTCTTTTCTTTTTTCTTTACTCTTCTTTTCCCTTCCTTCCTTCCTTCCTTCCTTCCTTCCTTCCTTCCTTCCTTCTCCAACATTTTGAATATAACATTCCATTATTTTTGTAGCCTGAAAAGCCTCTACTAAGAAATCCTGTGATAGCATTATGGGGTTTCCTCATTGGAGAGGGCTGTGGGGTGAGCTGATATGCAGGTAAAAGGCAGAAAACTGTACTTGAACAACAACTAAAATAAAAATAATATTTATCATTTTTCTCATTTTTTTATTTTAGACAGTTTTATTATAATGTGACTTGGAGAAAAATGACTTTGGATTGAAATTTTTAGATGACCCATCAACTTCATGAACTTAGATGTCCAAATGTGTCTTTAGGTTTGGAAAGTTCTCAACCATTATTTCTTTAAATAAGCTTCCAATTCCTTTCTCCCTCTCTTCCCCTGGGACTCCAATGATATGTGTCATTTTCCTTAATGATGGCTCATTATTCCCATAGACTTCCTTCACTCTTTTTTATTATATTTTCTTTGTGCTCCCCTCATTACATGATTTTAATAGTTCTTTATTCTAGCTCACTGATTCTTTCTTCTGTTTAATCAAATCTGATATCGAAGCTGTCTATTGAATTCTTCAGTTCAGTCATTGCATTCAATTCAAATTTCTGGGGTTTTTATGTTTTCTATTTCTTTGTTGAACTTCTTTTGTTCTTTTATTGTTTTCCTAATGTTAAATTGTCTGTCTTTGTTTTCTTTTAGCTCTCTGTGCATCTTCAAATAATTTTTTTAATTCTTTGTCAGGCAATTTCTGATCCTCATTTCTTTCAGGTCAGCTACTGGAGATTTCCTGTTTTCATTTGGTAGATTCATGTTTCCCTGATTCTTCATGTTCTCTATAGCCTTCCATGGGTGTCTGCACATTTGAAGAAACAATCTCCTATTCTAGCCTTTATTGATTGACTTTGGTAAAGAAAGACTTTCACCTGTGGGTGGAGACATGCTGGACCATGCTGTGACCCTGGTTCTAGTGGTACAGGACACAAAGTACAGGGATGTGTGGTAACATCAGGTAGGAGAAAGATGGGAATAGGCTAGTGTCTATTCATCCCAGGCCACTGGGGTCCACGGCAACAACTTTTTGGTCTTTGGCAAGCATTGCAAATTGTCTGCAGTGGCTGCAAGGGATATTGTGGTCCCCAGTAGCACCTCCAGATCCAGTGGCTAGGGACCAGTGCAGGCGGCAGTGGTAGCTGAGGATAGTGGTGTTCACACACTGTCCAACTGTTGTAACCCTGGCTGTCAGTATATTCTTCTGTGGCTTTACAGTCTCCCCTTGGGCATGTGTACTGGTAGTGGGTATTGGACTAGTGGTGAGCAACTGTAGAAACTAGCCCTGAGTATGTGCATTTGAGTGGGGATCAGTTGCATGGGTGTAGGCTGACATCTTGTGCTAGCATAGCCAGAGAGGCCTGAACTTGCTGCTAATGCTCTTCTGGGGCTGGATGGGGAGTGGAAGGAAGGGGGAGATACTCAGGTAGCTGTCATCATCAAACATGAATACCAGTGGGGTAAAACCTGGAGAAATCTTAGTAGGTCCATGATGGCTGACCTATTCGTTTCTTCAATGGTAAAATCTGTTTGATTTGTTTGTAGAGCTGGTTACTATGAACCACAATTGCTTCTGCTGTGGGGCTGCTATTTGTACTTATTGCCTTCCTTCCTTTTACCTGTCTCTATATGTCTCAGCTTTACCAGTCTAGGTGGGGTGAAACCAAAGTGGAACTTTTGTGCAGTGCCCCAAAGGCTGGGAAAGGTTTCTCATTCTACTCTTCCTTTCTTTAAGGGAATTTATTTCTAGCCTGGAAGTTTCCTCTTCAAGTTGAGCCATGACAACTTAGGGGATGAGATGATGCAGACAGAATGAGGCTGTCTTCCTTCTTTTCCTGTGCACTTATTCTCAGGATTTTTGTTCCACTATGTTGCTAAAGTTTCTTCAGTGGACTTCAGATCATTCTCACACCTGATTTTGTTTGTGAATAGCTTTGAGGGGGTTGAGAAGGTAAGAGGTGAAGGCTAACGTCTACTACATCGCCATCTTAGTGACATCCATAGATTGTTTTTTCTTAGTTTTGCCTATTTGATCTTGATCTATCTTGCACCGAGAATAGTGTGTTAAAAACTTTATTGATCATTCCAGTAATTATTTTTCTCTTTATGCTTCTTTTGCATCTTTTAAATGTTTTGCTTAATATGGTAGTTGCTCTATTAACTAGTGACAGATATGATAATTTCATCTTAATTATGATTGTGTCTTTTAACAGTAAAATGAACTTATTTTTCACATTTAATAAACTTTGCTTTAAATTCTTCTTTGCTTGATAACAGTATCACTTCTCCAACTTTCTTGTTTATTTACCATCTTCCTGGAATATTTTTAATATCCATCCTTCCATTTTTCATTTTCCTAAATCATTTTATTTTGTATGTCCCTGCATATAGCATATGCATTTTTCTTGCTTTGCAAGTCAAATTAAAAATTGTCTTTATTTAATAGGTGGACTAAGCCTATTCATATTTATTGACAAGACTGCTCTATTTGGTCTTAACTTTGTTATGTTTTATTATGTGTATTACTCTACATTATGTGTTTCTCTGTCACTTTAGTTTTAGAATTTCTTTTGGTAATTAAGTGTTTTGTGGTTACCTTTGCATTTATACCTTTTTTACTGTCTTCATTCATCCATTCTTTTTTTATTTAACTCAATTCTTTACTACCTGATGTGTTGCTTTTAAATCATACCCTTTAACCTTACAGCTAGTGCTATTAAACAAGCAATGAGCTTATCCTATTTTTTCTTTCATTTCCTCTCTGAAATATCCCAATTTATTTACATTGTTTGTACCTTGTCAGATCACATAGCACATAACATGTATATATATTATACAAAATATTATTCTACCATTGTCTCCACCATTGCTTTATTTTTATATTATCAAGTAAATTATGAAATGTTCTGCACTAAGTATTTGGCTGTAACCATCTCATTTGGATGAAATTTATCTTCTAGTAGACTTCATTAAAAAGATCATGAATTCTCTGAGCTGTTAAATGTTTAAAAATATTTTTCTGTAGTGTTGATATTAAAAAGAGATTTTAGCTGGACAGAAAATCTTTGGTTCATGTTTTTAGTCTTTGAATATTTTAAAAATGCTGCTTTGTTGTTACATTGCTTTGTATGTTTTTTTGAGAAGTGTGAAATTATTCTAATTTTTATCTCTTATTTATTCTAGAGAGAGAGGAAGAAAGGGAGAAAGAGAGGGAGAGAAACATCAATGCTAGAGGGAAACATTGATTGGTTCCTTCTGGTATGTGCCCTGACTGGGGATCAACTTGCAGCCCTGGCATGTGCCCTGACTGAAAATTGAACCCAGAACCATTCAGTTTGTGGAACAACACCCAAACAACTGAGCCACACCAGCCAGGACATGATATTATTCTAATTCTCTTGCTTTGGAAAGTCACTTGATCTTTTTGACTGGATATACTGAGAATAGTTTCCTTTGTCTCAAAAGTAAGCTTAATAATTTAAATATTAAATTGAAGTTCATCATTAAGGTCATTTGTTTCTGGTAACCAATGAGCCCTGTAACACAAAACTTTAGGTCTTTGATTTTTTTCCAGGAAGGTTTCCTCTGATTAAATTGTAAGTACTAAGTTCATTCTATCACTTTCTTTATAATCTTCAGGGACTCCAATTATATACTATGTCAAACATTTTTGCCTGTTTCCCATTTCAGCCACTTTCTCTCTGAACATTTTCTCTGTCTCATTTTCATTCTTTGGATACATTTTGATTCTTTCCAGTTGTCCTTTTACATTCTATTCTATTCTATTCTTCCTTGTGCAGCCTGTAATTTAGTTTTCATTCCTAACATGATTTTGTCTTCTCTTCTAAATATTAATAATGTCATCAGGCTCATTGAGTGTCTTTTTCTTTTGTATATTTCTACTTTTAATTTCTTCTTGAAAGTTTGTGTTTATATATTTGTATATGTATTTGTGCATGATATACACATATATTCAAAGGATTGAGAGTGTTTATTTAATTTTGGAATGCAGCATTATGAGTTCTGCTTTTTCATCAGATATTTGAGAATTTTCCCCACAGCTAATTTGATTGTGTTTTGTTTTATTTCTATAGTAGCCTTGATTAGATGAAGAATGTGGATTCAAATTTCCATGGACAGTCTTGGTAATTTAAAATGTTTTATGAAATTCTTAGTTCAAGTGCATACTTTTCTGTAGTGCAACAAAACATGATTTCATTCCTGAGTAATATTTTCTTTTTATTTTAAAGGTAAGAGATGTGAATATAGGGTTTGAGTGTCCTTAGTTTATTTCCATTTCATTTATTTTTTGTCTTTAAAGATCATAAATATTTTATTTTTATTTTTCCTTTTACTATGCAATTTCCATAGGCAACTGTCTCTTTTAATCCTTTTCTCCTCTCCTTCTATCCAAACATTATCTTTCCAGGATTGCCTGCTTGAATTGTACTTACATTTTTAAACCTCTATCCTTTACTTAGTCTTCTGACTGACCTAACTTATACTTTTTTGCCCAGTTTCTTTCTCATTAAGGTGAAGTTTCTCTTTCTGGAGGTGGTTTTATTTCCCTCCTTATTTTTTCATAGTTTTGTCAAATTGTCCCTGTTGTCTGACAAGGCTTGTAGCCAACACTGAGATTTGTTATTTAGTTTTTTGCAGGTAATTTAAAGTTTGAGCATTATACACAGTTATGTCAAACACAAAACATGTGTGTGATTTTACTTGTTCTTCTGGTTTTTGTTTACTATTTTACAGGAATGTTGGGAGTTTTAGAGTTAAGATGATACTACCCAGAATTATCCATTTTACATTTGAATTACTTTTTAATAAAATAAAAACTTATAAAATAGTGAATAAAGCATAATTTAAGGACTCAGTAGTTTTTTAAAACTCACTACAGAGATCAAGGTATAGAAAACCACCAGGATCCTAGAATCCTCATTTTCCTCTCCTCCCAATTCCTAATATCTTCAACCCAAATGCAAACACTATCACCATTTATGTAAGCATATATAAATTGTGCTTGTTTTTAACATTATATCACTTAAGTAATGTTGTAGGCACCATTATGTACCTGGTTTATTTCTCACAAAATTATATAGTGAGATTCGTCTTTGAAGCTGGTACATCGTAGTGTTTTAATTCTTCACTGACACATATGTACCTCAGTATGAATTCAATTCTCAGTTTGGATCCTTGATCCTTTGTAGATCCTTGCTAATATTAGTTTTATTCAATTTGTGTGTATGTGAAGGTAGACTTTAAAGTGCAAAGATTAATGATCTCATCAAGGCAGTCATGTATGTCAGTGTTTAATCAGGACTAGAATTCAATTTTCTAAGTCTTTCTTGAGATAATATTTTACCTGTGCATGATGATTTATGAAATAAAAAATGATTACTTATTTAATTTTCTCCCAAAAGTTATATAGAGGCTGTTCTTCACCTTTAAGTATTTCTCAAAAAGTGAGTATCTTTTTTTCTATTCATACACTGTGATTTTTGCTATAGACTTGTCTTATTGCACACTGACCTTTTAAAACATTTACCCCTTCATTTATTTATAGTTATTTAATATCACATTTTATTTATCCATTAATCTGTGAAAGAACATTTAGGTTATTTCCATATCTTGGCTATTGTGAATAATGTTGCAATGAGCATGGGAGTGGAAATATTTCTTCTTCATTGTTATTTTATTACAGTTGTCCCAATTTTCCCCCTTTGCCTTCTTCTGCCCATCCCATCCCCTGTTCCCACAGTTAATTCCCACACTGTTGTCTATGTCCATGGGTCATTCATACATGATCTTTGAGTGGAGTTATTTCAAGATAGTGATTTCATTTCCTTTGAATGTATATCCAGAATTGGGGCTACCAGATCATATGGTAGCTCTGTTTTTCCTTTTTTGTGGAGCTGACAAACTGTTTTCCATAATGGGTATACTAATTTACATTTCCACCAAGCATGTATAAGAGTTCTATTTTTTCCACACCTTGACCAATATTTGTTATTTCTTGTATTGATAATAGCTGGTGATTATGGACAATAGTTGATCATTGTAGTTTTGATTTGTATTTTATTCATAATTAGTGAAGATGACTATCATTTCATGTACCTTTTGGCCATTGGTACATTTTCTTTGGAAATATGTCTAATCAAGGCTTTTCCCCCATCTTTTAATCTCTTTATTTTTTGCTATTGAGTTATATTAGTTCTTTGTATAATTTGGATATTAATCCCTTATCATATATACAGTGTACAGATATTTTCTCCCTTTCTATAGGTTGACTGTTCATTTTGTGACTACCTTCTCAAAATAGCCCTCATAGACTTGGGCTCCATTTGCATTTTACAACATCCTACCTAGATCCCAAAGCTCTCACAGTGGTGTTTTTGCCTGTGGGTGACTGCCAAATTATTGTTGCTATTGGGGGGAACACAAATGTGGAAACTCCTATTTCACTGTCCAGGTGATACCACTTTCTGATAACTCTCTCAATATTAGACAGCATTATTTTGTCAGTGCTAAAATTTCAGAGTGGGTTATTTTGTGTGTGTGGTTATATAAGAGAATGGCTTTGTGTTTAGGAAATATGTGTTTAAATAATTATGCTTGAGGTGCTATGATTCCTCTCATATGTTTCAGCAAAAAAAAATAAGAAATATCAGAAATATTGCCCTGGCTGGTGTAGCTCAGTGGATTGAGCATGGGCTGCAAACCAAAGCATCGCAGGTTCGATTCCCAGTCAGGGCACATGCCTAGGTTGCAGGCCATAGCCCCCAGCAACTGCACATTGATGTCTCTCTCTCTCTCTCTCTCTCTCCCCCCTCCCTTCCCTCTCTACAAATAAATAAATAAAATCTAAAAATAAATAAATAAAATCTTTATAAAAAAAAGAAATATCAGAAATACTTAAAATGAGAATGTGTCACATACTTTCATATTTTTCTGAAACATATTCATGTGTCAAAACCTATTAATATGATACTGTGTGTATTTACACACATATATATGTTTATTTGCATACATACACAGAGAAAGGAAGAAATTAAGCGAGATATTAACAATGTAGGTAAAAGATACATGGGTGTTTATTATTTTTCATGTGTTTGACATTTTTCAAAATGAAAAGTTGGGGGAAATTTTTATTCTTTCTGTTTTTTGTATATGTAAATTCTGTCTTTTGGTAAAAACTTTCCAGCCATTATTATTATTATTATTATTATTATTATTATTATTATTTTATTTTATTTTCTTCAAGAAGGCTGAGTATGTCAAGGGCTCCTTGGGCCACATTTTCCACTGAGTACTTCCTTTTCTTTGTTCATTAGCATTTTGAATATATCTCATTGCTTATATTTCTACTTCTTTTACTCCTCCATGTTCTTCCTCAATCTTCTCTTCTCAAGTCAAAGAGAAATAGTTGATAAATCTTCTTACTTTATATGAAAAGTTTTATTCATTTTTTCATTGGCTGTGAACTTTCTATTAACCTGCCTTAATTATGACCACCATGATGTTCTAAATTTTAATCCCATATGTTGATCAATTCATTGAACAAATAGCTATGTGCTCACTGTGCTTCAGGTGATTTTCTAGGGGTTCATGCCTTACTCCTTATACATTCCCATATATAAGGTCCTATAATATAATATAATAACCTACATGTTGTAAAATTTCTTTCCTTCCTTATCCAAACTACAGAATCTAGAATATAAGATTTCTACCATGCAAATTACTTCATTTTTTTAGTTTTCTTGTTGTCTCTAGAAGACAAGCTAACATATAAGTGCAATGAAATGAATAAGTGAATGAATGAAAATGCAAATAAATTACCTGCAAGTGTTTGTCAATTAAAGTGTTAGAGATTCAACCAAAATAATACAATAATAGCTTTAGCGCAAAACATACTTATTGGAAGAACATGGTCTAGGCAAAAATATTGAAACAATTGTACCAAACTTGGACTCAGAAGGAAAATCTAGGCAGCTGTGGGGAGCTAGGGAACAGGAACAATATCTTTAAGGGTGAACACAAACTCTCCACTTTCTATCTTTCTTTTCCTCTAGTCAAGTTTTAAATCATAGGGAGAAAGCTCTGATTGACCTGTCTTAGGTCATCTGTTATCAGGTGGCCAGAGAGCATTAAGGCATCATTATTGTATGCAACAGGAACTTTAGGAGAGTCCAGGATACCAGTTTACATTAAAATAGACAAGCTTTAACCAGTGGAAGTGAAAATAGATGCTGTTATCATTTTCTATTGCTACTGTAAAATATTATTACAAACTTAGTGGCTCAAAACAGATATTATGTTACAACTCTATAGTTAAAAGTTTAACAAAGATCTCATTGGATTGAAATAAAGATATCTTGGGTGTGTTACCTTCTGGAGATTTAGGGGAGAGTCTATTTGCCATTTCCAGTTTCTAGACATTGTCCATATCCCTAGCTCATGATTTCTTTCCTTCAGTTTCAAAGGCAGCAAAGCGTGCCAAGTCTTTCTCACATCACATAACTCTGACCTTTTCTTCTGCCTCCTCTTCCATTTTTAAGGGTTTTTGTGATTCCGTTGGGCTCACCAAAATAATCTCCCTATTTTACAGTCAGCTGATTGACAATCTTAATTCCATCTTTATTTTACTTAACTCATAGTCTCTTCAGTCATCAGTGAATCTTGAGAAATAAGAACTCTTGGAAAAGATAATACATTTTGATCACTAGGTGAAAAGATAGGTGATCTGTTGACACAGTGCAGAGGTCTCAGTACAGCCCAATAGAGGGGATTTGGGGGGCATTGCAGAAGCTTGGTACCACAAGGCATTAGAGCAAAATTTGCACATATCTGCCTAAGCTTATTCTGTGTATATTTTTATATATCATAAAAGCTGAATGCACTGTATCTGCAAAAATACTTAACTACTGGTGAAATCTTTATATCATTTATTTTAATGAATGCTATAGAAGAATATAGTGTTCCAATTTTTAATGAAATAGCTCATCACCAAAAACATATCTTGCATCATCTACTAGTTGTTAATAGATAATTCAGGAAAGTTCTTAGAGATCAGAATATAATATCCATGATGAAGCTAGGGAAATTCTATAACATATGTGAGTCTATGGTTACTTCTCAGAATCTTTTGCTTTTGGTTATCATCTTTATGGACTGTTCATTGCCTATGGGAATATTTTAACTACCCCATATTGATCTAAAATCCTTCTTCTGAAGAATTCTCAAAATATTACTGATTATATTTTGTAACCAAGGTAAATATGGTTTCATGCGTTTTTAGAGTTACTTTGAAAATAATTTAATCCAAACTTTTCACATGAGCAAAAAGAGGCCCTCAGAGTATAAATGACTTGATCAAAGTCATCCAAATGTACTGCATCAAGGGTAGTAAAGGAATTCATCTCTTGTTTAATACTTCAATGTATATAGTACATTAGTATACTATCTAAGATGCTTCAAGTTCCTTCACACACACATATCCACAAATTAGAAACAAAGGATCTGGGAAAACAAAGATGTGTCTGTATAATTGGAACCATTTATTTAAAATAATATAGTTATAATTATCCTTTGTGTATGTGCATGTGCATGAGAACATTGAGTATACATATAGCTATGAAAGAAGACAGTGCTAATAGAAGAATGCATTAGATTATAGGATAAAATCATCCCCAAAACTATATGGTTAGTGCTGAAGACTGACAGATTAAGAGGAAAGTATAGATATAGTTTACCTTAATTTTATCAGAAATCCTGACAAAATCTCATGATTACTTCATGAATGATATGGAAAATATGCTGACAGGAAGAACAATACACCCAGTTAGCCTAAAGAGTGACTGCGCAGCAGGATTGAGAAGTGTTCACCCTGGTGCATTCACTAGTGCCAGATGTCCTTGAAATAGTTGTCAAAAGACAGATTGAAGAATAGTTTCAAGAGCAACCCACAGGGAAGACATTTGGGACACAGTGGTGTCAGTAACTATGAAGAATACAAGATTTTATACTTCTTGCAAGCTGACAAGTTAGTCTGCTACATTGTCATAAATGCTAGCAGAAGATAAACTAGTTCTGGACTAGAGACACAGCCTAGTAAGTAGCATGAACCTCCTGATTACAACGGTTCCCTTTGTTCCCCAAGTCCCATTGGATTGATGTGGAATGGCTACAGTAGAGGCTGCACACACATTAGGTCTGTGACACAGCTGAAGAACTTCTACATAGTCTTTTACAGAGAACTGCCAACAAGCCTACCTAACCTTTGCCCCAAGGGAGACATATTTACAGTCATGGATAACTGACAAATCTGGCTACTGACCAAGAGATGAGACATTATGTCTGTCATCCAAGGCTGTTTGCTTATACAAACATCTTTGAAATGAGAGTCTGGGGCAAAATTTCTCAGTGCTTCTATTCAAATGACATGTAGAAATGTGAGAGCTCCATGGAAAATTGCTTTCCAACAGGTGGCTGTGCCATCAGTCATTCATATGTGAGCACAGTTTGCTCCAAATGAACTCCCCCTAAATGGATATCTTTTAAATTTTGCTGGGCCAGAGAATGGTATATGACTGCTAGTGCTTGCTTTCAGGGTCAACTATTTAAAAATGACACAGCTTAAATCCTACATGTTACTTCACAAGCTCTCACAAAATCCCTCACAGAATTTTAAATGTGCATGCCCCTCATTTCTACAAATTCCTCATTCTGCACTGATAAAAACAAATAAGAAAAGACAAAGAATTTTACTGTATAATCATACTTCAAATATGCAGCTGAGATGGGTCACATGGAGTCACATATCTGGCAATATGCTAGAGGAAGGAGGAAAATTAACCTGCTTCAGTGCATTAAGGATCTAGAGTGATGGGGTCTCAGTTCACAAGGTCAAATACTGTATTTTTCAGACTATAAGACACACCCCCAACCCCACCACCACCAAATTTGGGAGGAATAATAGTTGTTAATGCTGATGTTGAGTTCCATTTACATTTACATTGGTGAAATATTATGTTATTTATGTCATTAAGCATTTTACCACATTTTTTTGCTTCAAAAATTTTGTCCTATTTTCCTCCTCTAAAACCTAGGTGGGTCTTATGGTCCAAAAAATATGGTAATCATCCCATCTGCCACTGTCACTATTTACTGGATTGCACCTTGGGTTTACTGGTTAGAGCTTTTGTCCTGATTTATATTCTGTGTAAGGAGGTAGTAAAGGCAGCAGCATAATGAACAAAGAGCTTTCTCAAAATAACCAGGGAATAAGCCCCCACTACTGTCATCAACAACCAGGCATGCCCTGGTATAACATACAACAAACCTGGAGTTGGAGGACACTCAGAATTGGAAATAAGTATGCCACCCTTAAGACAGTAGTTTATTAAACATCTCCTACCTATTTTCTGAGTTCTAGTTCAAGGGTTAGAATTCATAATTATTTGCCTCTGCCTTAGGAGCAATTAGCATATTTAAGACCCTTTTACTCTCCTTCTTAATTACAGAGAGAATTCACACACAAAAAAAGTGGTAAAAAGGGCCACTTTGTTTCTGATAGTATTTGTCATTCTTAAAACTCTGTGCATGTTGCCCTGCCCAGTATGGCTCAGTGTGTTGGAACATTGCCCCATAACTAAAAGGTTGCAGGTTTGATTCCTGGTCAGGGCACTTATCTAGGTTGGGGATTAGATCCCCATTCTGGGCATGGATGTATGGACCCAATTGATGGACTCACACAATCCTCAGCCCAGGTGGGTAAGACCCTCCAGACTGGGTGCATACAGGAGGCAACCAATGGATGCTTCTCTCTGACATTGATGTTTCTCTTTTGACCTTCTTCTCTCTTTAAAAGCAATGAAAAAAAATGTCCTCAGGCGAGGATAAATTTTTTTTTAAATCTCTGTGCATATCATTATAAAGTATGAACAAACATGAGGTTATTCTATTTTTACCTTTAGCAGAGTATAACATCAAGCAAGGATTCAGTTGAAAGTCACTATCGTCAGCAAGGGCATGCTTAACATTTTCCATGTAGCTTAAAGGACAGACAGGGATGCTGACTGCTTTGTTACCAAGGTAGAAATCACATTCTGAATAGAGATACTTTGGATCTGTTTATACCATTCTTTCATTTAAATTAGCTCTTATGCTTTGGATCCAAGCTAGGTAATTTCTAATGTGGCCAATTTTTGGAAGATTTTAAATAGCAAGTAGTGTGTTTAAGGTTTTTGTTTTTTTTTCTTAACTGGTATATGCCTTGACTTCATATTTGTACATGCTGCTTTCCAAAGGACAAGACCTTTTTTTAAAAGATGAATGATCCTCATAATCAATCCATTAATCTTGCTTAAAACCTGTATTATATCTGAAAATGGAATATATATATCAATTACCAAAGAAAGACTACAGCTGAACATTCATTGAACTTCAAGTTATGATCATGCTGAATTTATGTGAATTCTTAGAAGTCTGCATCCCATAGCACCTGAAAGTATTTGTCTTTGCAAATAACTACTCCTTCTGTTCATGCTTCATGTTATCACTGTGTGATAACACAGAAATGGAGTAAATTGGGTACATTATGTTCTAAATTTTTACTTTTATTTTTTTTGCCAAATAACAAACTCAGGAATAGATTATTGGACTGAAACAGATTTCCTGTGTGGTTCTGAGCAACTCCTCAAGTGTTTATTGCCCACATGTACCAGCATAAACTTAGCTATCAAATTGGATTTAGATCATTAGGCTGGGATTTAGCAATATTTTGTTGCCAACCTTAGATCTAAATACACTGTGTAGTTGGGAATATTGGTGAATTTTTGTGTGAGAAAGTAGGGAAGGCTATACCCCAAAGGCACAGAGTAGCAATTAATGGACTCCTCAAGGTCTGTGTAAGAAATCCTGCTTTATAACTACTCAATGTCAACCTACTTTTTGAAAGATATATAGTATGCTAAATCCAAATTAAGCTTCAAAATGAAATGGCAAAAACATTTAAAAATATTTTGTGTGAAAGATTTTGCTTATTTTATCTCTTCTGTTTTTTAACACATAACTTCAATAGATGAATTACTTTCAACTGAGATAGGGATTTACTTTGTTTAACTGAAATCAGTGGCAATGGCCTATACTAGCTATGTTTCCTGTGCCAACTGACAAGTCTACAACTCATGATATCTGTCCTATAGTATTCCTTTTCTAAAAATTTATCTGATATTACTTCAGTTAAGGTTGGGGTGGGGGAGACTTGGAATGCCAAGTCTTATGCATTTTTATCTCAATGAGTCCTTTCAGAAAATGCTTTAGGGACATTTTGTTGTTATTCAAGAGGTTGGTAAATTGTCCAATATCACATAGTCTTTATATGTAAGAATCTGGATTCTCTCCTGGGTTCAGTGGTCTGTAAAAGCTTGTTCTCTTTCCCCTTTCCCCTTATGCCAAGCTGACCTCGTTCCACTTATTATCTGAGCTGCCTCACTATGCTCAGCCATGGTTTACTGCTGAGAAGACACTCAGACAGGTTTTCAAAAAAGATATTTTCAAACCACATTTTTTGTATTTTCTTTTTAAAAAACGTAACGTACTTTAATCCATTTTCCATCATGTCTCTTTTCTGCTAATTATGTATTTTTAAATTTTAAATTTCAATGCCCCAACTGATAAAAATGAAAAGGATTGTTATTAGATTTCATTCAAATATCAAAAATTTCAAAGTAAATACACTTGATTTAAATTGTGCACTTTTATTTAATACTAAAATGCTACAGCAGTGATGAAGTTACCCAGCTTGATATCAACAACAGCAACAACAACAACAAAAATCAGTGTATTCTAATCCACTGGATCAGAATCTGTGTGAAATGGACCTAAGATGCTCCAAAATTAACCGGTGCTCCTGAGTGATTTTATTGGGAAGTTTAGGAAACACGGCTATAACTATTGTCTGAAACTCTACCATATGAGCAGCAGATCTCAAACATTCATTTGCACAAAAGGACCTAATTCTCCATTATTTGAGCTTAATCCATTTAGTTTGACAAATCTTCTCAAAGGTTGGGAAATATTCATGCTAAAAATGTTAATGTTCCTGTAATCACCCTCATAGAGTTTAAGTGGTGAGTGGGCCTGCCATGGAGCCAGCCCATATACCTTTGTTTTGATTAGTATGTTAAGGGAGTCTGATGGAGGAGATCTTTGGAAGGCACTTGAGAAATATTGGTTCAGTTAGAATTTTTTCCTCTTGAAAATAAACACATTTCATTCTTATACTTTGAAGTCAAGGAAGAATTTAAAAATTGGGTTGAATTCCAGAGTATAAATTCATTAGACTATAAACTCTGTGAGGACAAGAGTTTGTTTGGGGGGGGGTTGTGTTTTTCCCCCTCTTTTGTTCAGTGATGTGTGCCCAGTACTTAGTAGAGTGGCTTTTACATAGTAGGCACACACGACTTGTTGACCCTTTTAACCAAATAATAAAAATAATGTTTTAGGCTGTAATAAAGAATAAAAAGTGTTTATTTGAGCAAAGGAGGGATTGCAATGTGGGGCATTGATTCAGGGAGCAAGCTAAACTGTGCTCCAGAGGGGACAAAGAAATGCAGGGTTTATAAAGGGCACAACTAAACCGGCCATTCTCATTTTGGTCCTCCCTGTAAATGAAGGACATGGCTGGGTCTGCAGGGATTGGTGAGCCCCACCCTGATAATGGAGGAGGCTGGTTTTTGAAACTGATTGGCTCCTTTCAAGGTGAAGGATGCAGATGGTCTGCTCACTATGATGATGAGGAGGAAGTCAAGTCCATGCATGTTCATGCAGCAGTCGTTGATCCAGGATGTTGGTGGATGGCTTTGAGCTGAGTTTAGGAACAGGTCAGAAAGTTAACATGAGTCCAAGATCTGAAACGAGATGTGCATAAGTTCCACTTCCTCAGTGGCCTCCCAACTGTCTTGTAAATGCGTCTCTTAGTGATGCTTATTCCATTTTATTTTTTCTATGATCAACTTAATGAGTGAACTCAAGGTCCAAAGACCTCGTGTCTCTTACTCTTGCTCCTCCATTTTAATGGCTTATCATAACCAGAAGGAATGTGCAAATGAATTTGCAAACACCGAGCAGGGTGCTAGCGACAGGACTGGAGAGGAAAATTCTAAAATGCATGAGAACTTCAGCAGGGAGAAGAAAGAGTGAATAAAGAAAAGCCACGGGGCATCAGGCATCCCCTGGGAGGAATACGGGCCTCGGACTCAGGCCCACAGTGGTGGCACGCATGCGCACGTGGAGCTGTGAGGTAGGCCTACCTTGGGCTGGTGGCTGGCGCTCTCCACAAGCTTGGAGGGAATCTCCTGCACACACTGCGCATGGCCAGATACTGCGCATGGCCTCACACTGTGCGTGGCTTTGCCGTAAGTCCCCTCGCCCAATGAGCCAGCACGTCGCTGTACATCCTGACTTTCCAGAGCCGCTGCTGCCATCTTGCTGACATCAAAGTACTTCGGCTGGGTGACCGGTACAAGACCATCCGGGAGCCGGGAGCTGGGAGCCGGAGCCGGGAGCCAGGAGCCGGGAGCCGGGAGCCGGGAGCCGTGAGCCGGGACTGTGAGTCAGAACCATGAGTTGGGAGCAGGGAGCCCGGAGTCAGCAGCTAGAAGCCCCGAATCCGGAGCTGAGAGCCATGAGTCTGGAGCCGGAGGGTGGTGACTGGGCAGAAAGCATTGCCTTAGCGTCGGCGTCCCTGCGGGTGGCAGTAGTGTGCACCAGCAACCTAAGTCGCAGCATGGAAGCCCACTATCTCCTCAGGAAGAAGGGATTCATTGTCCAGTCCTTTGGAACAGGGAGTTTTGTGAAGCTTCCAGGACCAACAGCCAACCAGTCCAGTATTTATGATTTCACCACCACGTATGATGAAATCCACAAAGATCTTGTCCAGAAAGATGAAGAGTTCTATGCCAATAGTGGCATTTTGTGCATGTTGGAGAGAAATATGGAGATCAAGCCAAGGCCTGAAAGGTTCCAGAACTGCAGAGATGTATTCGACCTGATCCTCACCTGCGAGGAGAAGGTGTACGATCAGGTGGTGGAAGAGCTGAATTCCAGAGAGCAGGTGACCTTACACCTAGTGCATGTGATCAACGTGAACATCCAGGACAGCTTCGAAGAGGCCAGCCTGGGGGCGTTCCTGTTCTCCGAGCTCTGCCAGTGCATTCAGCTCTTGGATGATGTGGACAACGAGATCGAGGAAGTGCTGCTGGAGTTTGAGGAGATGAGTGGCCAGACCTTCCTGCACACTGCCTGCTTCTACTGACGGACCACTACTGCCTCCTGAAGCCGCATTCTTGAACTTCCTCCTGTAAATACGTTTTCCTTCTTGACACTTGTGTTTACTTTGAGGGCTTCTATTGGTGGACAGTAGCAGAACCCAAATGAATGTTACAGATGAGTTGAGAAGATACATGTAAATGCAGATTAACAGCAATAAAATTTTTATCCCATTTTTATTTTTGAGTGGGATATTGTTTATGAAGTTTTTACTTTAATCAAAAAAGAAATAAGCGGTTTCTAAGTACATTTCCCCACAGTGTGTCTGTGTCTTTCATTGTGCATTGCTCCCCTCCTCCCCACCTGGCTGGAATATACAAATACCTGAATAAAGTAACAGGGCTGTACCTATTAGGAAAGAACCTGAAATTGTCCAATAAACATATGCTACTGGGGAGGAAAAAATAAAAAAAGAATAGGGCTTGCAGAAATATATAGGTGCAGTCATGGAGACACGCTATTTGCCTCAGAGGCTTTGGTTGTCCACTGTGATGAGAGATGACACTTGGAGCGACAGCATGGGAATCCAGAGGGTGAGATGTGGAGAAGTGGAAAGAATACTGGAAGTGAAATTGTAACTGTCCCCTTTCTTATTTTCTGAGTTTTCCCTATGCATGTTGAGTTGTATAATTTCATTTGGTGTCAACAGGTGGGTGGGACCATGGCATCAAATGAGTCAGGTTTACTACCCCACCTCATTTCTTTTCAGCCTTGTATGGAATTGTGTCCCTTCATTTAGTGCCTGAGAGTTCACTTGCTCCTATGTTGGGGTAAGAGGAACTCTTGAGTGTTAATGACTTCACAGTTGAAAAGAGACCAGCCTGTGCTGTGCACCTCTTATACCTTCTCCATGAGCTCCTGTCAACAAAGAATGACTGCAAGGGGTTAGAATTGTCCCTTGAAGAGGCAGGTCTGTTCCTGCCTTAGCTCTGGATATGAGAATGTTAGGGGGACAGTATAATGGCCCCTCCCAGCTGTTTCTAGATCTGGGATGGTATTCTTTGAGAGCTGCATATTTTCCCAGGTTGCACATATTGAGAATGTAATGATGAGATCTGGGTCTAACAAATGGAATGCATAGCAGTGGGTGTATTGTAATCACAGGAGATACATTTTTCCCTGATTATTAAGTGTCATGTGAAAGATGAAGGGTAAAAAATGGAATGGGATATAGTCAATGAATCATGTTCATGTAGCTCTATTTTGGTGTTTTCTGAATGTGTTGGTGCTAAGAAAAATTGCACAGGTGTTGTTCTTATGGATTTTCCACAACAGAGGTTACTAGGATTGTGCTTGGAATATGTAGGATACCAGAAATTTTCCCTTTGTTCTACACAGATCTGCACTGTGTGTGTGGCTGTCTAGGGCATAAAAAAGACTTGTCACAGCTTAGTCTAGTATTTCCTTTTTTACCTATGACAGGAGAGTTTTGAGGAAAATAGCTTTGTTGGTGACCTAGGAAACACAAGTAGCTCTACTTTTCTAAAACCAGGATGTGGTCCAACATCATTTCATTTTCAATAGCTACCTTGGAGAAACTGCTTACTGTAGAACAATCATACCATTTGTAGAGCACTACATTGTTTACCAGGCATCTTCACAGGTGTTTTGAGCCCCACAATGAATTTGAAAGACTAGATTTATTGTTCCACTTTTCATAATACAAAATTGAGACCCAGATTTTAAAGAAATTTCCAATGATGGGCAAAGCAGACAACAAATAGAAATTTTACTCTAAATCATATACTTTTCTACCAATAGCAGCTTATGATTTTCACAATGAATGAAGAATAAAACCCCAAATTTTGAGGAAGAGGTTTGGATGGAATGTGTCAGAGTCTTGCTCACGCTGACATTTGGATGTCAAGACAAATCAGGCAGGCACTTGGGTTGTTTGACTTAAAGTAGTGGATCCCAAGGTGTGGTTCCTGTGCCAGCAACCACATCAATATCACCATGGAGCTTGTTAGAAACACTGACTCTGGGACCCCGACCCAGACTTGCTGGATCAGAAACTCTGGGGAGGAGCCCAGAATGTGTGTTGTAAACCAGTCCTGCAGGTGACCCTGATGCTTGCTACTGTTTGAGAATGACTGACTTAAAGGTTCAGTCTCACAAATGTCCTCTCCCATATCCCTATCCCACAATTCAACCTTTAGTTTGAAAACCTTTTTTGATACATAATCAACATTATAACAGGAAGGTTTTATCTGTAACAGTGATAAAGAAGCACAAATGCACTAAGAGTTTGAAAGAGTGAGGAAGTTGAAGGAAAAAAATACTGGTTAAGAGCATAAAGTTATTCTAGAAGGCTGTTGGGAACTTCAGGTCATGGAACTTCAAAATTGAAAAGATACAATAAGAAAGAAAATGAAGAAAAGGCTGAATTTACATTTGCTAAATGTACACTTCCCAATTGTGTCTAAGATTAGTTCTATCACAATCAGTTACCTTTCCTGAAATGCTATTGTCATTTTAAAGTGATCATTCTAGCCCATTATTTCAACTAATCAATTGAAGTCATCCACTAAGTTTAAAAACAAAAGCAAACATAGTAAGTGACTCTCAGTAAAAATCATCTTTACCAAGACAGGGGACATCCTTACTTTAAGTCTGGAAAGGACCTGGATAATGCAGAAGTAAGATGCATTTTTTCCAAAGGAATGTGCCTAGCTGAGCTCCTAAGAAGCCTACAAATGTAGCCCTCACGGGCATGCTGTAGGTTTGGGGAAGCTAATAACAGAGTACAAAGTAATGGCAAGAGCTGATCGCTCCTCAGAAAGCCCAACTTGCACTGAGTGAACCCTCTTCCTCAGTATTTTCCAGTCCTTAGTTGGTTTCATGAGTATTTGCCACACAGTGTAATAGAAATGACAAAGATGCTTTTTTGTCCATGCAAATAAGAGAAACACTGTTCCTCCATAGCAGTGAAAGCCCTTTTCTTGTCCACTTTGTTCACATTTGGACCAGGGTAGGAGACTCACTTCCACAGAACTTGTCAAGATGCCAGGAAGTAGCCCTAGTCTTGAGTCTTAGGCAGAAGAATGGTGTGTCCTTTGCCAGACCTTTTGAGTTTCTAATGCTAAATGGAGACACAAAGGTAAATTTTATCTGATAGTATAGGCATTTTCATTGTATTTGTCCAAGAGAAAACTGTAAAAGCCCTTGTTTATAATGGTTATTAATTCCTTGCAGATATGTGCACAAAGATTTGGAGAATAAATTTCCTCAGGTCAAGTTCCCTTAGTTTCAGAAGCAGGTGTCACTCTTTATAGAGCAGGAGAGCCAAACTCAAGATACTGTCATTTGAGACCTTCCTGCTCTGTGATCTTGGCCACAGGTATGTATTTGTGATCATGCATCTCACAGAAAGCCCTCCAGTGTCAGCCCATCTTTTCAGATTCATTGTTTGACATTCTCTGAAAGTCATTTTCCTCAGGCCATACTTATTTTTAGCAGTTTTCTTGAGATACCATTGACATAAAAATTATGTATATTTGAGGTGTACACTTGGTATTTTGATATACATACACATTATGAAGTGGTCACCAGTCAAGTTAGTTAACATATCCATTACCTGTACATAGTTAGCATTGGGCTGTGTGTGTTAAGAAGACTTAAGAGCTACCCTCCCAGAAAATTACAAGTATGCAAAACAGTACTGTTAACTATCACCACCATTTCTGTACATTAGATCTCTAGAACAAGTTGTCAAACTATTTCTCAATCACCTATTTTTTATTAAAGATTTTATTTATTTATTTTTTTAGAGAGGGGAATGGAAGGAGAAAGAGAGGGAGAGAAACATCAATGTGTGTTTGCCACTTGCAAGTCCTGAACTGGCGACCTGGCCTGCAACCCAGGCATGTGCCCTGACTGGAAATAGAGCCAGTGACCCTTTGGTTCACAGGCTGGCACTCAATCCACTGAGCTAAACCAGCCAGGGCTCAATCACTTTAAAAAAAAAACTGATTTGGATATTGGTTCTCAGAGAAAAAAATCTTAGATTTAAATGAGCAACAACAATAAAACCTCTGTTCTGTTGGACTTCATACCAGTCACCTATGACATTATCTAGGACTCCTGGCATCCTTGATGGTGTGAACATCCTTATAAGCAATGTCTCCAGTCTCCAGTGCTCCAGCCTCCTATTGACTTTATAGGACAGGCAGGCAGTGACTGATATGACTCCTTCCTGACCTCAGGGTCACTAGGGACCAAACTCCAGTGTAGAGAGGGAGTAATGCTTATGTAGATACAGCCTAAAACTACATGAGTTGTTTGTTCATTTATTATTTTTTTATCTTGGAGTTGTCCTGACCCCTCGTTGATTGATAATAAGGATGTCTTTCCTCAGTGAGATTCCAGAAAATCAGTCAGAAAATCAACTCTTGCACCCAACAGTGGGCCACATTGCTCTGTAGCCTTATGAGCAACTGGACTTTGCTGTGAATCACATGGCAGGGCAGGTTGTTGACACAGGTGTTCTATCCAGGTTGTCTTATTCTGTTTCAACTAGAATTCACCTCATCACTCCTTTAAGGAAAAGGATTGAGAGTTGTTTCTAATTGCTTTCATAACAGAATCGATCCCTGAAAATTATTTAACTCCCTAGTTTGGTTTTTACAGCCTGTGATTACAAAAGGTGTCACCAAAGCCAGCTGTTGGACAGCAATTAGCATGGGACTGTGGAGACAACAGGATGAAGGAGGAATTGGGTTTAGAGCGCACTGTGGTGAGGTGGTGTCCAATCTGTCAAAGTAACCTGAAATTTTATGCTAGCTCCTAATTCAACACTAATGGAGGCCAGGCATAAATTACATTTTTTAATTCTCCACCTATAAGATGTGTGACTTTGATTAGTCTATCTGTCGATGGTTAAATCTGAGGTAGAGAGAGGATAGATAACTTGCCTGAAATGGTGGGGCTGAGACTCCAATACAGGAGTGCTTAAGCCCCAAACTGTTGGTTTTCCCCACCCTACCCTCTTTCTGTACTTGATGCTACTCCTACACCAAGCTTTCCTCCTGAATTCCCAAATCCCCAAGATCATTGAGATCTACACATGCCCATCTCTACATTTCTTGCACTGCTTTATTTCATCTATATATAGTAGGTGCTCAATATTTGATTGTAAAATGAATGGATATATTTTTATAAAACAGATCTGCATGAGGTCCTGATATTTGCAGGCTTGTTCACAAAATGAAAAACTACATAAAAGCAAAATCTTTTTCCTTCTTGGTCAATAATGTTTTAATGGGTACAAGGAAAAGAGAAATATTTAATTCAGGGAGGGGTGACAGTACGTTTTGGTTTGCAAGGAGGATATCACAGCTGAATGACAGACTCAAGTGCTGCAGCCCTCCCTGCATCTGCTGCCTTACAATGATGTCATCATGGGCAGAGGGAACCTCCCTGTCCCTCGACTTTCAGCTTGACCTGCAGACTTGCTTTGTCCTATAGCACATGGGCAGAAGTGACTGACAGTTCCAAATCTAGACCCTACATGACCGTGTGCATCTTTTCTCACCCTCTTGAACCTCAAGCATTACCATGAGAAGAGTTTTGACCCATTGCTGCACTTTCAACCTGCCCCCTCAATGAGACATATAGAGTAGAGCTGCGTCAGCCCAGCCTATATTGTCTGACTCTTATTTGAGTCACCCCATCCAATTGCAGATTCAATGAAATAAAAAATTTCTGTTAAAGACGCTGAATATTGTGGCATAGCTAATGAATACAGCAGATGTTCCTATTGTTTCCAGAGTTAATTGCCAGAGGCTCTAATTCAACAATATGCTATATAACAACAGATAATGATTTGCTCACTAGCTTCCAACCTTTAAATTTTTAAAGAGAGTTGAACATCAGAGATGGCCCAGGACTGAGAAGCTAAGACAGCCAAGCAACTGAGCAGCTAGACCTTCCCCAGTTTGACAAGAACAGCCTCCCTGGGCTGAATTCTTAATGTAGAAATTACATGGGTTTTAGCAAGTTAGACTTGGGTGTTCATAACAACCATAAGAACATTTCTATTACTGCCTGAAATTTACTTTAAAATATTTAAAATATGGTTTGTGTTATATGTGTGTATGTGTTAGATTTCAATCTCTACCCTAGAGGTCATTCATGAACGTTTGAAACACCTTATCAAGAGTATACACTACTGGGTCTAGTTTATTTAGTATTTCAGACTCAGTATTCAGAAATTTGGCTCTGCTGGTGCCCTTCCACTATCTTTATCACTGATTAGCACCAGATGGTTTGTTAATCAGTACAATGTAAAGAATGATTTTAATCGCTGACTTGAGCATATTCAGCATATGTTGATTGGCTAGAAATATTATCTATATTTCTGTTTTTGCATGAACTGGAATAAGAAATGTAAAGAAGCCAAGGCCCTGTACCTTTTAGATGGTGCCCCAGATTCATGATTAGCTCTGGTTCTTGTATGTAGTCACTTTTGGAGGATTCTGAATAGTATCATGTTGGTCTTGCATAGAAATTTCAAATAAAATGTTTATTAAAATGCCTAAAAGAACAATAGTATAACTACTTTCTCATAAATAAGGCATGTGTAGAACACCCTTGTAATACATTTGTCCCTGTCCAAAATGTCCACTGAGTCATTTGACCCAGAACAAAAGGTCCTTGGTATTTGGTCCTGTCAAAAACTAATCATGAATTACAATAAAATAACCAATAAAATTTTAAATAAGTTAAATGTTTGTATTTCTTTTAAAAATATGGACTAAATATATCTGTGGATGCTTTGGGCAGTACCAAGTATAATCTTAAGGACCTTTTGATGTGGACCAAATATCTCCATGGCTGCTTTGGACAAAACCAAATGTCTTCTAATCCAGAATACTATCTATGAATTATAACTTAACATTGGTGGTAAGATCTTGGGAGAAAACACCTAGAGACCTTTTTCTGTCACTAACTGTTGGAGATTACCAATATCTACCAAGACAACCTAATATTTGGGTGTACCCAAATTGCCTTAGCTCAGTTACAACTGCTTCTTTAAAAGACTGAGGTAAAAGTTGACCATAAAATGAAATGAATAAGGAAAGGGTGGAATATTTCTTTAATTAAATTCTATTCAGCAACATAAAAATATTGCTATATATAACAAAAAGGGTAAATTTCATAAGCATTATTTTTAGCTGTTTGTACATTTCTGAAGCGGACATTGGCCAGCAGAGTCTGTGGTGTTTTGGATGAGATAAGATAAATTCACATGGACTACTGAGTCCTGTGGAGGAAAAGGGACAGCACAGCTACTTTCTCAAAGGGAGAGCACCTTGGAGGGGCTTGGCCGCTCTCTCAAGAGGAGAGCACCCCGACTCTTGCCTTGACAAGCTTTTATTGACTTTCTAATGGCATACATCAAAGAAGGTTTTCATTCATTATATTTAGATTTGCTTTAGGTAATTACTTTTTACAGATAGCAACAGAAGGGATGTTACAGATTACTTCCTACAGATTAACAAGGAAAAAATGTTGCAAATGCAATGGAACGATAAGAGTAACCGGTCTGGTTACACTTCAATCCTTGGGAGAATTAGCACAGACTTCAGGAAGTTACTTTAAAGATATGCAGTAAGTATTTGCTGCCTCAACTCAGGGTGAGAGAGTTTTAGCAAGAGCAAGTCACAAAGCAGCCTAGGTATAATGCAGGCCTAATTTCCCATGGGAGAACTTCTTCCAGGGTGTGGTCCTGTGTGTGGACTCACTCCCCACTGGTTTTCCACGTGGGTGCTGAGCTACATTTCCATGTCTTGAGAATTGGTTCCCTACACATTTCACGTTTTACTGTATATATATATTCTACCTCAAGAAAAAATAACTAAACATAAGAAAGATATCAAGAAAATTAGCAGATTTATCACATGCTGTGAATTATCCTACCTATTCAGAATTCAGATTCTTGTTTGAAAATTCTCCTCCTTTTCAATCAAATTCTAATTACAGGCTGCAACTTTCTATTCCATTTATTTTGAGGCTACCAGGAACTTGATATATTCATCTACTAGGACAAGTAATTGCACTACAAGAAAGACCAATCATTTGTGCAAAGCCAGGAGTGCTATTCAATAGACTATGAGGTATACATGTGAAGACCTCCTGATGAAATTTTGGAGGGACAGATGGCACCAATGAGAAGCTAAAACTTTTCCTACTTACAACACATTCTAGTATGAAATTTTCTTACAGTTTCAGTTTTTGGGTTGTTTAAAATAAAGAGATTCCTTCAGTATTGATTATGTAAACTCAGTCTTTTACTCACCTTAAATTTATTTTTGTGTATGGTGTAAGTTGGTGATTGAGTTTTGTGTGTACAGCTCTCCCAATACCATTTGTTGCAGAGGCTATTTTTGCTCCATTTTATGCTGCTTCCCCTTTTGTCAAATATTATGTAAATTCACTATTTAAAATGAGTAATATTTTTAGAAGAGAATGTAGGTAGGAAAATCTCAGATGTTTCATGCAGAAACTTTTTTACTGACATGTCCCCTAGAGCAAGAGAAATAAAGGAAAGAATAAAAAAATGGGACCTCATCAAAATAAAAAGCTTCTGCACAGCTAAAGAAAACAGAATCAAAATAAAAAGAGAAACAACTGTATGGGAAAACATATTTGCCAATGATACCTCAGACAAGGGCTTAACCTCCAAAATATATAAAGAACTTACATGATTATACTCTAAGAAGACAAGCAACCCAATTAAAAAATGGGCAAAGGACTTGAACACACACTTCTCCAAGGAGGACATACAGAAGATCCAAAATCACATGAAATGATGTTCAATATCATTAGCTATCAGAGAGATGCAGATTAAAACCACAATGAGGTACCACTTCACACCAGTCAGAATGACCATCATAAGCAAAACAACAAACAAGTGTTTGAGAGGTTGTAGAGAAGAGGGGACACTAGTGCACTGTTGGTGGGACTGCAGACTGGTACAACCACTGTGGAAAACAGTATGGAACTTCCTCAGAAAATTAAAAATGGATCTGCTTTTTGACCCAGCAATTCCACTGCTGGGACTATATCCTAAGAATCCTAAAACACCAATCCAAAAGATCCTTTGCACCCCAATGTTCATAGCAGCACAATTTACAATAGCTAAGTGCTGAAATCAACCTAGATGCCCATCAGTAAATGAATGGATCAAAAAACTATGGTACATTTACACAATGGAATTCTATGCAGCAGGAAGAAAGAGGGAACTCCTACCCTTTGCAACATTATGGATGCAACTGGAAAGCATTATGTTAAGCAAAATAAGCCAGGCAGTGAAAGATAAATACCATATGATTTCACCTTTAACAGGAACCAAAACAACAAAACAAAGAAACAAGCAAAATATAGTCAAAGACGCTGCATTAGAGGACAGACAGAAAGTGACCAGAGGAGAGAGAAGAGGGAATTTCACGGGAAAAGGGTAAGGGTTTACAGGAACAAAGTTAAAAGGCACATGGATAAAAACTAGGGGGAGGGTGGTAATGGGAGGGAAGTTGGGGACGTGGGTGGGATTGATTGGGAGTAAAGGGAAGAAAACTGTACTTGAACAATCATTTAAATAAAATGGAAAAAAATGAGTAATGTTTTTATTAATATATATTTCAAGTAGGTGAGGATTAAATGTAAAATTTTACATGTTTTAGAAAGTTTATTTTATACTTAAACTTTAAAGTATGCTTTTAATTTATATAAAAACAAGTTGTAATAAGTAAATGAATAAATAAATAATTTATAAACTACAATTTTAATTCTATTTCATAATTTTAACCCCTTGATCTACTTTTTCCAGGCTTAACTTTTATTTTTCTTATAACCTTTCTGGTATAGCCTACATTTATATGAACTTCAGAACTCTTAAGTTTCTTCTTTCAGCGTCTGTCTCATGAGTATTTTAAGACAGGCTTCCAGAGTGGCAACCTAGGTCAGAGCAAAGTGTATATTGTGTAAAGGTTAATATGGCATGCTTTGGCCTTTGTCAATCAGAATATTACCTCTCCAAAGCTTAAGGGATAAAATGTATCTGGAGAAACTAATACAGAACAGAAAAAATAGATGAATAATTTGCCTAAGATGAAAAAATGTTTATAGACCTTAAAATAATTTACTCTAAAGAAGACAGGCTGGGATCAGAATTCTCAGGTTTGGTTTCATTTGAATAAGATTCTTCAAGGCATGTTTTGAAATCTCATCAATTGTACAGGTTATTTTTTAATTTTTTATTTTGAAACAATTTTAGGCAGTTGCACAAATAGTACAGAGAATGATCATATACCCTTTACCCAGTTTCCCCCAGTGATAACACCCATGCAACTGTAGTGTGATTTTCAAAAGTAAGAAATTAACATTGATATAACATAACTAAACAAACTACACATCTTGTTCATATTTCACCACTCTTTCCAGTAATGTACTTTGCTATGTTTCAGGATCTAATGTAGGATCCCACATTGAGTACCTTTCTTATCATGTTTCTCAAGCCTTTTCCAATCTGTGATAGTTCCTCAGTCTTTCTTTGTCTTTCACAACACTGACACATAAAAATAATCATAACAATGTTAGTGTGTAACACTCATCATTTATTTTGTGCCAAATTGTTCCTGGGACCTCTTTCTGATCGATTCCTCTGTCCTTTTGATATGTTTCCAATCCATTTCCCATCCCTCTCATACCCTTACCCCAAGAAGCTCTATGCTTGACTAGTATTTTCCCTTCCCCAAACCCAGACCAGCCATTTCTTCAAGGAGTCCACATTCCTGTTATCTAAGAATTGCAACAATGACTTGGGATCTAGTTGTGCTCTTTGCTACTAAGTTGTCACTGCTTCTATGCTTTCTAAGTGGATAAACCTGGGTGATTATGTTTGCATAGAAACCCATATACACACACATATCTGTATTCATTCCTTATCTCTATCTATCTATCCATCATCTATCTATCTATCTATCTATCTATCTATCTATCTATCTATCTATCTATCTGTATTATCGATCTACCTACACATGAGTTCAAAATGATACCTTTACCTGTAATCCAGCAACACATGGGTCATTCTAGCATCATCGCCCCTTTCTCTGACTGAGAAATCAACTCCAATTGTGACACATTTACTTGTTTGTTCAAATCTGGTATACATGTAGAATCTTTTCAGAATTGTAACCTACATACTTAAATATAAAACTAGAGGACATTGCTTGTGTACCAGTTTTGTTGGTGTTTAGTCTTACAGTATCCAGTCCAAACAATGTTTTCTAAAGTTCCATGCTACCCTATCTCATTTATTGTGGTCATGTTACTCATTTGCAATTCAGAGAGAGTCATTTCATAATGTGCACTCCATTTTGATTTCCCATAATGTCCTAGTTATTTTTAATGTATATATGAAAATTCACCCTTCACACTATATAGTTCTATAAGTTTAGACAAATGATTAGAATTGTGGATTCATAATACCAAACTGTTCCATCACCTCAAAATTTCACTTAATGTGTCCTTTTGTAGTCAAACACTTTTCCTGCCCACAGAACTGGCAACTGTTTATGTTTTCAGTACTCAGAGCTTTTCTTTCCCAACATGTCATGTACTTATAAGTGAAAAAATACATTATATAACACTTTAGGTATGTCTTTTTACATTACTTTGTTCTTCATTAAGCCACCTGCCCATTCTATTTCATAGAAGATATATCTTCCTGCCTATATTTTAGAATAAAGAGTCAAAACCTTTAATTATTTTTGTTTCTTATAGTAAAACATCTTCAGACAAATATTAGTTTTCAAAATTTTCTACATATTGTTTCTTTTTCCTTAAGCTGCAGTATCTTTTGTACTCGATAAATTTTATTGGTTTTATATTTGTTTTTATTTTATTTTGTTTTATTTCCTAACCTTGAATCAGTAGAGAACCATTCATTCCCTGATTCCCTGATTTTCTCAATCGAGATGAAAAGCTTTGGGTCTCTGATTCCATACTTGAGCAATTTCAGTTCCTGATACCTAAACCTAAAGATCAGTTTGAGATACCTGCCAACCTGGGTCAATGTGGAAATGTCCAGAAGTGGGATATTTGGTGAGAGAAATCAGACACTTAGTGATATTATGGTTGAGAGAAGGTGAATATTTTTCTGCTTTGACTTTCAAGTCTTACACATCTGCAAGTGATTGATATGTAATTTGCAATTCATTTTTGAAAAGTGAAGTATTTGAAGTATTACATTCTGTAATATACTCCTTTCCCAAAGCTTTGCCTATGTGTTTCCCTATGAGTGTATGCATGAGTGTGAATGCATGTCTATGTGTGTGCAGGTGTGGGTATGGGCACATGGGGCAGTGGGCTCCTGGACTCCCTTTTCCATAGCCTGCTTCTCTTGTCCTCTTACTAACTCCAGCCCTCAGCCAAGAGTGGACACAGGGCAATTGGGCAGCATACTGAGCCTCCTTGTCTATTTAAATCACCCCAAAATAACAGTAAATTCAACAACTTATTTGGACCCAGTCTTTCCTTTCAACATTACAAACTTTTTGCTTATAATCTATTACAATCTTATGGGACCACTGTTATATCTGTGGTCCATCATTGACCAAAATGTCATTATGTGATGTATAACTGTATTTAATGATCTTCTTTATTTCTTATTACAGCTTTTGACTTCAAGTCCATTTTGCCTGACATAAATACAGCTGCCTCTACTCTCTTTTTGTTTCTATTTACATGGAATATCTTTTCCCATGCCTTCACTTTCAGCCTATGAGTGTCTTCAAAGCTTAAGTGAGTCTTTTATAGGCAACATATAACTGAATCCTTTTTTTGTTTAAATTAAGCCAGTCACTGTCTATCTTTTAAAGGAATAATTTAAACCATTTAAATTTAGAGGAATCATTGATAGGTAAAGCATTACCAATGCCATTTTGATAATTGACTTTTTTTTTGTAATTCCTTTGTTCTTTTCCTCCTCTCTTGCTCTTTCTTTGTGAATTTATGGGTTTTGTAGTGGTATCCTTCAATTCTTTTCTCTTCACTATTTGTTTTTATTATAGGTGTTTGCTTTGTGATTATAATGAGACTTCCTTAATACATCTTATAGTTATAGCAGTGTACTTTAAGCCAATAACTTCATTTGCATGAAACAGTTCTATGTATTTACCTTCCTCACACACATTTTATTGTAATCAAAATTTACATCTTTTTATATTGTGTAATCATCAGAGAAATAGTATAGCTACAGTTACTTTTAACACTTTTTTCTTCTAACTTATATGCTAGAGTTCAGTGTGATTTAAACATCACCATTGCAGTATTACAGTATTTTAAATTTGACTATGCACTTACCTTTATTAGTGAATTTTATACCTTAATATGTTTTATGTTACTGATTAGCATCCTTTCATTGTAGCTTAAACAACTCCCTTTAGAATTTCTTGTGAGGCATGTCTAATGGTGATAATTTCCTCAGATTTTTTTTTGAAGGGGGGGTCTGGGGAAGTCTTTATTTCTCCTTCATTTCTGAAAGACAACTTTGCTTGGTAAAGTATTCTTAGTTAGTAGTTTCTTTCTCCTTTAAGCAGTTCAAATATATCTTCTCACTCTCTCCTGGCCTTCAAGGCTGCTGAAAAATCTGCTGATGTCCTATTTGGTGTTCCTTTGTATGTGATGAATCTTTTCTTTCTTGCTGCTTTCAAAATTATCTTTTTCTCTTTGACTTTTAAGAGTTTAATTATAATGTCTTGGTGAAGACTTCTTTGGGTTGAGTCATGGATAATCATATCACTCCCCAGATTTGGGACATTTTTAACCATTATTTTTGTAACTAAATTTTCTGTTCTTTTATCTGTCCCTTGTCCTTCTGGGACTTCCCTAATGCAAATATTGTGTTGGTTTATGGTGCCCCATAATTCACAAAAGTTTTTTTCATTCATTTTCAATTATATTTCTTTTTTCTCCTCCAACTGAATAATATCAAGAGGTCTGTCTCTAATTTCACAGATATATTCTTCCACTTGATTAAGGCTGCTGTTAAAGCATTCTATTTAATTTTTTGTTTCATTAATTTTATCTTTAGGTCCAGAATTTCTATTTGGTTCTTTCTTAATGATTTTCATTGCTTTGTTGAACTCTTGTTTTACTCATGCGTTGTTTGACTGAGTTCAAACAATGAGTTTTCTCGATTCTTGCTGAGTTTACTTAAAATAATTATTTTGAATAAATTTTAAAGATTTTATTTATTTATTTTTAGAGAGAGAAGAAGGGAGGGAGAAGGAGAGAGAAAAAATATCTATGTGCAACATTGGCTGGTCACCTCTTGCATGCCCCCAACTGGGGACCTGGCCTGCAAACAAGGCATGAACCTTGACTGGGAATCGAACCAACAACCTTTTGGTTTGTGGGAGGATACCCTACCCAGTGAACCACACTGGTCAGGACTTGAATAATTGTTTAGATAACTCACTGTTCTCCATTTCTTGGAGGTCTGTTTCTGGAAAATTATTGTGTTCTTTTGGGGGTGTCATATTTCCTTGCTTTTTCATGTTTCTAAAGGCTTTCATGTTAATGCCTGTGCATTTGAGGGAGCAGTCACCTCTTTAGGCCTTCTCAGAATGACTGCAGTTGGGAAAGACTTACCCTCAAAGGTGCCTGCAAGGGCACCAGCTTGTTGGGGTGCAGTATTTCTGGTTTCTGGGAGGGCACAGTAGTGCAGTCTCCATGCAGGTCCAGCAGCTGAAGTTAGTGTCAACAATAACTGTGGGGTTTTTTTTGAGGCCAATACTTTAGAGGCTCTGTAGGTGACCAAGATATGCTGAGAGTCAGAGCAGTTGTGAGTTCAGGGACATGCAAAACTATCACAACACATGGGTTCTGGGGCACAAGCACACTTGTTGTGGCAGTGGCCCTGATGTCTGAGGTGCCAGCCTGTGCAAGTCTCCTGTAGACATCTCCACAGTGACTCAGGCCCTAGAATGGTGGTCAGGTAGGTGGGGGTTGGGGCCAGAGCATTGGCACTGGTCCTGGGATAACAGGGTTCAGAGTAGCATGAGCTCAGGTGGCAGGTTGTAGTAGCAGCACATCTTGGACATGATGAGTCTAAGTCCTGCCTCTAGCCTCAGGGTACATTCACAGAATAGCAACAGTTCAGTGCCAGTGATGTTGGGGTATTTTCATCATTTTGTAGTTTTTATTTATTCTTTCTTTGGGGAAGACAAGCATTGGGACATCTTGTGCCTCCATTTTGCTTACATCACCTTAATTAAATTTTTTTACTGTAACATGATTAAATCTAGAATAGATAACAGATGAAAGGAGGGAAAGCAAAGGACCATGATTGGTTCTGGACTTGCTTTTCTTGTGGCAGGGTAACACAGACAAATTATTCTGGTCCCTGTAGCTTGCAATCCTAGAATTAGGTTAATACCATCTTAGGGTCATCTCTCTTCTGGTTAAAAAACAAACAAACAAACAAAAGATATGTTTCTGAATTCATCCCCCCTTGCAGATGCAGTTAATGAAATTAGATTTTGATCTTATCTCAATGTGCTCTCTGATCTTTGCTTCAAGGTGCTGTTGCCAGTTCAGGGCTCTAGATACATTTCACGAGTATTTTAATAGGAAAAGGTGTTGTATATCAACCATCATCAGAATGGGATCCTATAGTTTAGGGCTTTGTCAGAATCCTGCTGATTTTTTCCAAGCCACCTTCAGTCTTTATATGGTTGGGACATTTACTGAGAGCTAGTTGGCCTCATATACGGTTCACGAAGTGAGGGGCAATCACTAAAGCAGAGGCTGGGACTTGACTCCAAAGTCAGTATAGATGTGGTATGAATATCATAACTGACACTTATGAGTATATAGCTAGTAAGGGCTCTGATAAGGTCAAATCAGCCCGGGAGAGCTAATAAACCTTGACCAGGGGAAAAAAGACCAACTTATGAGCCACACTAGCTACAGTAGGTAAGTTGTAGTCAGATGCATGGAGGGCACTGCCCCAGGTATCAGAGATCAGAACAGGCTTTGCTCATAAGGACCTTATCCTTTCTGCTTTGCAAGGATTCAATATTGAGGAAAAGAGACAAGGGCAAGGGGGCAGGAGGAGCTGGGACTGAAAGAGTTTTACCAAATGAGAGTACACAAAAGGACTTTATAAGTTATTTAAATCAGATAGGTTTAAAGCACATTGAACACACACATATGAACATAATTGTTTTCAAGTGCCTTTAGTTGTAGCACCTCTGACTGAAATATCACTGGAAGTTTTAGTTTCTACAAAAAATAATATGTATGCATTTGGTACTCAGTAAATAATTTCTAAAAGATTTACTAATTAAGATTAGTTCTGTTTTTGGAAATGATAAAGCTGAATTTGAACTTCAGTTTTTACTATCACATGGGTAAACATGGTGGAAATTCCCCATGTTCTCTCTTTCACTATATAAATAATAAAAGCCTTTGAAAGTAAGGAAAGTCTCTATTCTTCTATATGACTCCACTATTAAAGGAGCATTGTCCCAAGGTGAAAGATGTCCTTAGAGTATAGGAAAAGTGAGAACAACACAAAGCAGATAAAGTATATGTACAGGTCTCCACCTGGAGACCTGAGTGTGGGCAACCATGTGGAGTTCCGATCTTCAGTGAGGGGAGTGCACAAAGGCATCCAGCAGTACACCAGGCACTTACATTAGCTGCAGACCTGTGAATAAATTAGGCTCATGAGCTTGGCTGTCTTTGTATAAAACAACTTTCAAGGAAATGCTGACAAAAAGTGCAGTAACACTTCTTTTCCCTCATACAATTGCCAGAGGGGAAATCAAGTTTTAGCCAGAAGCTGACAGCTGTAATGTATATTGTTTATTAAACATGCAATTAATCATCAGAAATTTTCATAGGGAGAATCCAAGAATATGTCAGAAAATTTCATTAATTGAGATGAATCATGATGTATCTTTCCAAGAAATTTGAAAGTAGGGATTGGGTTTTACCATGTCAGGAAAATGTATGATTTATATGTATGAATTTAAGATGGCTGAACTCTTGAAGTGGGTCCTTTTCTTCCTGTAGGAAGCTAAAGATCCTTTGATAGAATTTTCAAACAGAACAGATCTTCCATTGCAATTCTATACAGTAACTGATCGCTATAACTCTTAGATGCTCAGGCATTTCACTATTAAATTCTAATTTGTTACACTATAAATCACTTCAAGGTAGACATATTTGATAAGAAAAAGTAATAATTCTGTCAGATATCTGTCAGGATTTTGCTATCTGATCCTTATAGTCTCCCACATGTTGACCATCACTACATTGTCAAAGATATCATTAAATGAAGGGGGAGATGTGATATCCAGGGTAAAACTGCTGATCAGATACAATCTCCTGAGGTTTTTTTTAAAGATTTTATTTATTTATTTTTAGAGAGGGAAGGGAGGGAGAGAGAGAGAGACAGAAACATCAATGTACAGTTGCTGGGGGACATGGCCTGCAACCTAGGCATGTGCCCTGACTGGGAATCGAACCTGTGATGCCTGGTTCGCAGCCCACGCTCAATCCACTGAGCCACACCAGCCAGGGCACAATCTCCTGAGTTTTATACCTTAAATAGTATACATCAAAGGACACTTGTAAGTTTAATAAATTACACTACATTAAATGAATTGGGGGGATTTTTTTTTTTACTAATCTTGAAAGACAATTTTACATGATTTACAACAAATGAAAACAAAGATGTACAAGAAGAATGTGCTGCTGGAAAACTGTCAAAACAATAGATTTTAATCAGATTAATGTAGTTTTAAAAATCTACCTCCATGACAAAACTTGGTTTATTTAAAGTAGAAGTGTACAAATCATCTTAAGACTTTTGCCAAATAAAAATAAACAGGTTTCTCTGTTAGACAAATGGACACATTTTCAGGGTGCAGATGCTTCTTTTAGAAACCTTCCCTGAATCAAGATTTCAAAGAATGTACAGTAGGGTGAAAAATCTGTGTATGTTTTTGTAGAATTTAGGATGTCAAAAAGTTTCAGAGACCATAGGCATTCATGTCATCACACCATATTATCATAAAGTTCAAAAAAATGAACAATTTTATTTTATTTTCATATGAATACTATTTCAACAAAAACATATTGAACATTTATTATATACAAGCCACTGTACTAGATACATGAGACAAGCAAATATTGCCATGCCATTAAATACCTTACAATCTAAGAATCAGTTCTTTGAAAGAGCTCCTCTATTCACTCAAGCATATAACCAGCTTAAACTTTCTGGAATAAAAACTCTAATTTTTTTGTATTTAAAAATTCTGTGCTGAATTTTTTATCCTTACCCAAGGACATGATCATTACTTTTAGAGAGAGGGGAAAGGAAGGAAAAAGAGAGCAAGAAAAACATCAATGTGAGAGAGAAACATCTATTGGTTGCCTCAGCACACATCCCAACCAGGATCTAATGTACATCCCAGGCTTGTGCCGTGACCAGTAATCAAACTGGTGATTTTTTACTTTGTGGGATGACGCCCAACCAACTGAGCCACACTGGTCAGGGTTTTAGCTGATTTTATGCTGTTTTACACTTGGAGAGCCCCTGCTTATATTCTGTTATCTGTGGGTTCAATTTCTTCCATGACTATTGCAGCTTCATGGTACGAGGAATCTACCATTTCTGCTCTGTACAATTTTATCCTGACCAGAGCTGACCCTGGACTTATAGCACCCTTCCCCAGCACAAAGCCAATATATATTTTACTATCATTTTAAACTGTCTTTGTTCTTTTAAGTCCTAAATCAAGTTTATCATGAATTTTTCCTAAATTTCATTAAAGAAAGTTATATAAGGAACTCTTCAACAGTCCCAGTAGCATATGGTGGAGTGACCAAACTTTGGGTGATGTTGTCCATTCTTCTCTGTTGGTACTTAAAACTCATTGTGAACGGAGATAATCTAAACAAGTATCATGTTTCTACAGAGTGGAAGGAAGAGTCACTCAGCCCTAATGTTAAAAGCAAAACAAACTTATTTGGTAACAAACGATGATCTTATCATGCTTCTAGTTAACCAAAAAAAAAATCTCTCCAGAGGACCTTCTTGCAGAAGATGGAGCATACTTTGTCCATATGCTGAATTTCTCTGTCATGCTTTCAAGTCTCATCCACACCCACTCCCAATTTCCTGAGATCTTCAAGTTAGTAGAAGGGAAGTCTTATCACTCCAGTGTCAGAGGAGAACATAACACATAGTAGTATAGATGCTTTTGTGTGGAAAGTTTATGTGCTTTTCACACATATGTTGAAGAATTGGTTAACCTCACATAAAAATATGAAATAATTTCCTTTTACTGTTTAATTACACTTTGGTTGCAAGTACATGTTTGCTGCTATTGTTTTACTGAACTTGGTCTTATCTCTTATTTATCATGCTCTTCTCTGCATAGAACCTGTCATGAGTCTTGCTTTGCCCCTATTTCCACTTTATGACTTATTATCATTTACATGATACTGAAAACTCCACCTTCTGTAACTCCTCACCCCAAACTCTGACTTCTTTCTACACAGACTCCCTGGATACTGCTGCTGCTTTGCATTTATCTAGACCTTTTGTTTTTATGAATTTGAAATTACACTAATTCTGTCCTGATTGGAGTATCTCTCAAAATTCATACACTCAGGGCTTTCAAGTTCTATACTCGAGTTTCATACTTTTGAGTTTTATGTTCGTGTCTCCCTCTATCACTAAAGTGATATCACTATATCATTTATATCACAGTGCACTTCAAACTGGATGATTATGTTCATTTCATTTATTTTAACTTCTCAAGTTTCAGTATTCTGACTCAGAGCACATTGCCATTTATAAAATCACAACAATATACATTCTTCAGGAAAATAAAGGACAAAGACTAAAAAAAAGCAATTTGTTAGTGTCCTTTATTCTCTTCCTAGTTTCAATGCCTAAAAAAATAAAAATATTTCCTATATTATATGTCAACTTTCACCCACAGGAACAAACTTCATTTTAAAATTGTCTATTTCTTGCATGGATTAGAGATTATGGACTAATGGTGAATCCAAATGTAGTTATTATCTTATATTTGAAACAACAGGACAGGAAATGTCTGTGTGATTTCCCTACTTTGCTAAGGATAAAGAACATGTTCCCAAGAGAATAAAAAAGGACATTGGCCTGTCCATATATAATCCTGACCCATAGTCTTTGCAGCAACCAATGTGGAAAGCCAAACCATAACTTCTGTGGCAGTTAGTCCAGAATGGTCAGAACTTGGCCAATCACTGGAAGCTTTCTTATAATTTTCACCTGCTTCCAACTAAGGGCCAAACAGAGAAAGTTAAATATGCTCCCCAAACAAAAACATGAGATGTCTCATTTCCCATTGGCCTGCCTTCAGCTTCCCCATGCCAACAACTTCCAGTCAGAACACTCTTGAAGCCTTTCTTTTTGTAAACTGTGAAGCTATTCAACTCTCTTACCTGCTTTTGTGTCTTTGCACATGATGTTGCCTGACCTCCTTGCTATAGCAAGGTCTGAATAAATAGCCTCAGTTTATTCTCATTGGGGCGGTCCTCACTTACTTCCACAACATACTATTGTCAACAGACTTTAGGATTCATTTGGAATTTTCTGAAAGATTCCTTATTACACTATTTATTCAGGTCAGGCCTAAGCACCATGGTTTTTTTAAGGAGTTCTTGTATTGCACAGGGAGGTGATTGCATCCTCACTTCAACCTGTATTATGTGGGATCTTGTAACATTTGCCACTTCATAATGTAAACTACTCAATGGCAAGACATGTCAATCATATCTTTGTAACTCCAATGTCATTATCAACAATGCTTCAAACATATTAAATGCTCAAATCTTGTACTGGACCTTGGGAGCATAAGATTCACACCATGAAACCAGATTGTGTCACAAGGCTACTTGATATTTTTATGCTCCTCAAATAAGGTATTAATGCATAATGCAATACTACATTGGTAGAAATATAACCTAACCAACTCTCTTGGTTTATCTGGGCCTTTCCTGGTTTTAGAACTGAGAGACCCATGTCCTGGGAAATTCTCCAGTTCTGAGCAAATGGGGCACTAGGTCACCCTAGTTTAGATGAGTAAATAAAATAATGTGGGTAGCACATTGTCTAGCATATTTTATACGTCTAGGAAAGGTTATATCTTTCTGTTCCTCTTCAGTAAATATTTACTGAAAAGGAGAGATGAAGTGACAATTTTAGAATTAAACTGGTATCTTCATCATTATGCAGTATTGAAGCCAAAATTGCCCCAAAGTTAAATAGGCAAGGAAATCTTTACTTAGGCTATTGCAATAAGGGAAGTGAACTCAAACCTCCTGCAATAAAATATGGGAGAGCTTTTAAACACTGGGGCGAGCTAGTAGAAAATTACTGGAGGATGTTAGGGCAGAGGTTAATCAATGTGATGTGTGGAACACACCTGAGTATTCCCTGACTTTGAAAATGTTCTTCTCTATAATTAGGTCCTCTGTGTTTGCTAATTGACCCCCATGGAAGTTAAGTTCTTACCTTCCCACAAAGATGGGGAGGTGGGGTGCTGTCATTCTATCATTTTTGGTGTTTACATTTCAAAAGGACACTTCTCAGGTCCTTAAGCAAGATACTTTTGGGGTTGTAAAACTGAAGTGAGGCTGAGAGATTTATATTTATTTGAAAGGATCAGGGGAATAGTCTATAATTTCTAGTTTTCTAAGGCAAACACTCTAAGAAAAGGAGATCAGGGGCCAATAGTTAGGAAGAAACCTGTCTGAAGCATAGTCAAGCTGAAGGGAATGTTAAGGCAGTAGGTGGTATGACTTCTTTCCTTCAGAATCATTGGCCCTATTTTCCTTTTTTTTCTTGAAAAGAGCCCAAATACCACTCCTTTCCTCTTGTCTTGCTAAAATTGGAACATGATTTAGCTGCAGCCAACACTTACATAAAGGCATTGTGGCAATTTATACTTAAAAAGGAGTCTTCCAAGAGTTTAGTAAGTATCACATAATGAAGACAAAATATTTAAGAACTGCTATTCATGTACACAACACTGAAGATTTAACAGCATTTACAAGGTTTGACAAGCTTAGGAAATACTCCAAAATTTCTAGCTTGAATCACTGTCTTCTAAGCTTTATTTTTAGAGGAACTTTTAAAGCACTTCAATAAAACCTCTGAGTACCTTGGCCGGCCTTCTATCAGCCACATGGTAATGGATCTTCAGACAGTCCAGGTGCCCATGTAGGCAAGAGAAGAGAAACGTAAAGAATGTGGCCCAGCAAAGGACTTGAACAGACTTCTCCAAGGAAGACATACAGAGGATCCAGAGACACATGAAAAGATGTTCAGCATCACTAGCCATCAGAGAAATGGAAATTAAAACCACAATGAGATACCACCTCACACTCATCAGAATGGCCATCATAAACAAATCAACAAATAAGTGTTGGAGAGGTTGTGGAGAAAAAGGGACCCTAGTGCACTGTTGGTGGGAATGCAGACTGGTACAACCACTGTGGAAAACAGTATGGAATTTCCTCAGAAAACCAAAAATGAACCTGCCTTTTGACCCAGCAATTCCACTGCTAGGATTATATCCTAAGAACCCCAAAACACCAATCCAAAAGAACTTATGAACCCCAATGTTCATAGCAACACAGTTTATAATAGCCAAGTGCTGGAAGCAACCTAGGTGTCCATCAGTAAATGAATGGGTCAAAAAGTTAAGGTACATTTACACAATGGAATTCTATGCAGCAGAAAGAAAGAAGAAGCTCCTACCCTTTGTAACAGCATGAATGGAACTGGAGAGCATTAAGTGAAATAAGCCAGGCAGTGAAAGACAAATACCATATGATCTCACCTTTAAGTGGAACCTAATCTACAAAACAAACAAACAAGCAAAGTATAACCAAAGGCACTGAAACTGAGAACAGGTTGACAGTGACCAGAGGGGAGAGGGGAGGACATTTCAGGGGAAAAGGGTGAAGGGTTTGCAGGAACAAGTATAAAGGACACATGGACAATAACGAGGGGAAGGCAGTGTGGAAATGGGAGGGAGGGGGGGAGGGCTGGGGAGACGGGCTGGGGTGGGGGAAAAAGGCAGAAAACCATACTTGAACAACAATTAAAATAAAAAATATTAAAAATTTTAAAAAGAAAAAGAAAAAAAGAATGTGGGCCAAAAACTAAGGCTGGGTTTCTGTGTCACCAACCAGATGTTTAGCATCTGGAAACAAGGTTACTGGACTTCTTCCAAAAGGGCTTTCTTTTGCTCTTGTGTCAAGGAAGTTCCTGCTTCAAATTATTAACAGTGGCTAAATGTTACATTTGTGAAACTGTTTATATTTAACAAGTCTGGTTGCAGATTTTAGAGCTCAATTTGTCTTACTTCATTTAAATTTTGTCATTTTCAGTATATCTTTTTTTGTCAAGAACAAATCGATAGGCTCATGGAAGAATGGATGAAATGTTAGTTTAAAAATGAATAGATTTGCTTAACTTGAATCAACCAAACAGAAGCTGATATAGGAGAAGTTCCACACTGCAAGCCTGTGTCCTGAAGGTACATGGCATATGCTAAAGATGACTCTGGAGGCACAAGGGCCCATATGCAAACCCGCCCTTTGGCAGAGGTACATGTTTGCACTGCCTCTGAAGAGTCAGATGAGCCAAGTCTGACTTCAAAGCTTTGAGAGTGGTTCAAATCAGAGGTAATGATATTTCCATTTAAAAAGCCTCAGGGAGGAATGATTTAGTAGTGTCCTTATTAGAACCAAGTCATGACTGCTGAAGATTTTTTGCGATATTTGAGATATTTGACAAGGAAACTCTAAACAACACAGAAATTAGTAACTTAGGTTTTCTCTATGATAGGTATTGTTCATTTTCTATTTATAATAAGTCATAGTGCCTTGATATCTGCAATACAATGAAATCTTCAAAATGTGCCTTTAATATCATACAAATGTTGATAAGAATAATCACAGTAATAATAATAAATGTTTGGGGAGCTATAAATATATGATAAGCACCTTAGTAGATATTAATATTCATTATTATCTTTAATTCTATAAACAATAATAAAATGACTGACTGAACTTAAAAAAAGAAAGAAAATACCAAGTACTGGTGAAAATGTGGAACAGTCAGGACCCAGTTTGACTGTGAATGTGAGTATAAATTTGTACAATCTCTTCGGACAATTTCTCAACAGAATCTACTAAAATGGACCATAAGCATACCCTATGACCCAGCTAGTCCACTTCTAAGTATATACTTAGCAGAAACATATATAATTGCTTAATAAAATTGGAATATAAGAATATTCATAACAGTGTTATTGTTAAAAGTATAACACCAAAATCAACTCCAATCCTCACTAATAGGAGGGTGTAATAGAAAGTCTGACCCCATTTTTTGATGTTTGATTATGAACATCGTTTATGACTCACATCTCCTTCTCCTAATTCTGCCCCACAACTGATAAAGTTGATAAGAAGACCTGGGTTCTCCCTTCTTTGGCATAGGCAAGAGATTCACACCATGCAAGCCCTTCTCCATGGGAACTGTTATCCAGGCCCTACCCCTTAGCCAAAATAAACACCTAGGTAACTCCTCTTTCCTGACCTCAAGTCATTTCAGAACTTCTTGAGAGACTTTTTCTGCTCTCCCGTGAAACCTCAGTTACCCTTTCATATCCTGTTGGTGTCCATGCATGTGGTGCCCTCATTCTCAGACATCTGAATTAAAATTTCTATGAGGATTTATCTGTTTCTGCAGGTTATAAAAATGAGAAAACCAGCATATTACCTTGTCTTTTTTCTTTTCCTTTCTTTTCTTTTGTTTCCTTTCAGGCATGCAAGGGGCAACTGATTGATGTTTCTCTCACACATCAATGTTTCCCTGTCTCTCCCCCCTTCCTCATCTCTACAAATTAACTAATAAATAGATAGATAGATGATAGATAGATAGATAGATTTAAAAAATTTAAAATAGGTTCCAGCCAAGATGGAGGCATAGGTAGTCGCAGTGTGCCTCCTCGCGCAACCAAAACTAAGGACAACAAAAATTGAGAAACAAGAAACAACCAGAACAGAGAGAAATGAACTGAACAGAAGTCTGACTATGGTACAACCAGACCTGTAAGGAGCGGTGGAGTCGGAGACCTATGGAGAGAGGTGAGAGGTCCTGGCAGGAAAGAGCGGTGGCTGGCGGGCACGCAGGGCACAGACGGCAGTTGGCAAACCCCAGAAGTGCAGGGGTGGCTGATGGACCCTGTGGCAGACTGTGGGCGTGGGAGGCAACAAGCAGACCCAGTGAGGTGCGCAAGGCAGCTGGCTGGCCACCACACGTTCGCACGCAGACAAACTAAGGGAAAACGGGCAGCGACACAGACCATACAACCCAGGGACCGAGCGCCAGGAAACAAAGACGAAGAGTACCGACTGAAAACACCTGTGGGAGCTGAGGCTGGGAGTTTTTCTCAGCCTCACAGGAGGGTCCTCAGGGAAGCCCACAGAGTCTGAGAAAGTGCACAAGCCCACCCACCTGGGAGCCAGCACCAAGGGGCCCAGTTTGCTTGTGAGAGGCAGCAGGGGGACTGGACTCCTAGAGAGAGTGGAGCAAGCGCCATAGTTCCCTCTCAGACCCCGCCCCCACATACAACGTCACAACCCAGTGATTGGGGTGCCCTGCCCTGGTGAACACCTAAGGCTCCCCCGCCCTTATGTAACGCCTGCAACCAGACCAAAGGAAAGTAAAAAATTAAAAAGATGGCTCAAACAGAATTGAAATTCCCACAACCAATTTTTTTAAGTGACCAAGAGATAGCCAATTTATCAGATGCACAGTTCAAAGCACTGGTGATCAGGATGCTCACAGAGTTGGTTGACTTTGGTCATAAATTAGATGAACAAATGCAGGCTACGATAAGATAAATGAAGGAAAACACACAGGGAACCAATAGTGATGGGAAGAAAACTGGGACTTGAATCAATGGAGTGGACCGGAAGGAAGAAAGGAACAACCAAACAGAAAAGAATGAAGAAACAAGAATTCAAAAAAATGAGGAGAAGCTTAGGGACATCCAGGACATCTTTAAACATTCCAACATCCGAATTATAGGGGTACCAGAAGGGGAAGAGGAAAAACAAGAAATGGAACACATATTTGAATATGTAATGAAGGAGAACTTCCCCAATCTGACAAGGGAAATAGACTTCCAGGAAGTCCAGGAAGCTCAGAGAGTCCCAACGACATTGGACCTAAAGAGGAACACGCCAAGGCACATCATAATTACATTAGCCAGGGTAAAAATGAAGGAGAGAATCCTAAAAGCAGCAAGAGATAAGGGGACAGTTACCTACAAAGGAGTTCCCATCAAAATGTCAGCTGATTTCTCAAAAGAGACCTTGCAGGCAAGAAGGGGCTGGAAAGAGGTATTCCAAGTCCTGAAAAGCAAGGACCTACATCCCAGATTGCTCTATCCAGCAAAGCTTTCATTTAGAATGGAAGGGCAGATAAAGTGCTTCTCAGACAAGGCCAAGTTAAAGGAGTTCACCCTCACCAAGCCCTTACTATATGAAATGTTAAAGGGACTTACCTAAGAAAATGAAGATTAAAAATATGAACAATAAAAAAAGACTTCAAACTTACAGTTAGTAACAACCATACCTAAAACAAAAGCAAACTAAGCAAACAACTAGAACAGGAACAGAACCACAGAAATGGAGATCACATGGAGGGTTAGCAACAGGGTAGTGGGAGGAGGAGAGAGGGGGAGAAGATATAGAGAATAAGTAGCATAGACAATAGGTAGAAAATAGACAGGGGGAGGCCAAGAATAGTAGGGGAAATGTAGAAGCTAAAGAACTTATGACACATGGACATGAACTAAAGGGGGGGAATGTGGGTGGGAGGGGGTGGGCAGGGTGGAGGGGAGTGAGGGGGAAATGGGACAACTGTAACAGCATAATTGATAAAAAAATTTTAAAAAGTTTAAATAACCAGAAACAGGGAGAATTATTGTTGTCATTTTTATGGTGGATTGCAACCCTCAATTGGCAATACATTGATTCCATTATAAATGACTGCTTAAAGGCTAAAATATCTGAAAAATATGAAAGTATATTAATACTAAGAAGTGTATTTCCACTTTCCTAAATTTATGCTGGCTTTTCCATATTTATTTTCTGAAAGAAGATCATGGTAATAATATGTTTGGTCTCAACATGTAGCAATGGTATGCATTTCTTGTAAGTTTTTGTAAGTAAAGTAGAAAAAAGGAAGCTTTAGGTTATATAAGAAACATGGGTAATATAATGTTTAGCTGGGGCCTTAGGTTTTATAAATTAGAGCAAGATATTATATTAGTTCTAGTAAATTGAGAGATATACTGTCTTCTCAGAAAAAAATTACAAAGCCAAGGTTTTTCATCTATTTCTTCATATTTTCAGTAAACACTCATGGTCTGACTGATCTCATATGTCAAATAAAGAAAATAGAAATAAAATATATAGAGTACTTCAATCTGTTCTTCTACTGACTGAATTTTTTAAGTAATTCCCTTTCCATGAAAAGGGAGTTATTTTATTTCAAGAAAGGGCATTGCATTCTCTATTACCTTGAGTTTATATCAATCCCAGCGTGGGTGAACCTTAGGAGTTCTTGCTTCTTGTGTGTGTTTGTGTTCAGAGGTGAGGGGGAAGGTGAAGAAGGGACTCTCTCTGGATAGACAACAAAGAGAGAGATTCTACTGTTTGCTGATACACTTAGAATCTCCAAGGGTCAGGTGGTAATTTCACCCTGTGAATCATGGCCACGAATCGCTGCTGCATGTGGTGAAGGCAGCTTTGATTTCATTTACAGAAAAATATGCTTTTCCATTCTTTATACCTTAGAAGTTAACACATTTGTGTCAGCAAATTTAGTATCACACATTTTCTGAGGAAACACATACATAACCATATATGTACATGTACATAGAATACAATTGCAGTGTTTAAGTTAATGAGTATGTATGTGGATGAACTTTGCATCTACTCTGACTTAGTCCAATTGTATTTAGCTCATTAAAAAGAAAGGCACCACTGGGCCCCCTGATGCCCCACATCAGCTCCTGGAATACTCATCTTCCTCTAATGATAGGTTCACAGAATGATGCTAATAGCAATCACAAGAAAAGTAAAATGTACTTAAAAATAAGTTTGAAAACTGCAGGGCTGAATTCAAAGAAAGTGAAGATCACAGGATCATATATATAGAATCATAAGAGTATCACTAGTATGAATAACAACCCATGACTTCAATTATAATGCGTTAGACCTGGTATCACCTTTAAAACCTAAAAAGAGTTCATTGAACCTCAGAACACTCTTCCCTTCCCTTGTTTCAGGCTCTTACTTTGTTTCCTCTAGATAGAAAGAAATAATATTGCCACAATGAAAGAAAATTTGAAAGACTAAACATATCACTGCAAGAGATAATACTTCTCTTTCTAAAACTGTGGAAATATGTGCAAACTGTAGAGATATGTGCAAGCAGATGCACAAAAAACATTTGTTGGAATTTCGGGGTGTGATGTTATATAGTGTGGTTATGCATAACATGGGTCTAAACAATAGCAGTTCAAATTGATATTAAATAGAATAAATAAAACATAGTCACTGAATTTTGTCAGCTTAAGTTTATGGATTATATGGATTAAGAGTTTTATAGTCAGCATTTTGCTTCTGTTAGCTGCAGGAGAACAGTCTTGTGTGGAGATGTACTGGATATAGAACTTGACAATTTCTGTCAGACAAGGCAATCCAAAAGCAGGGCAATATAAAATGAAAATGCTGAAGACAATGCTTTAGTCCTCTCCATATGCCAAGAAAAAGTGGTGAGCAGTCGCCACCTGCCACAATGAGGTTAGACTTGCATTTGCTAATTTGCCATTATACACACACACACACACACACACACACACACACACACGAATAGAGGTAAAGGGTAGGGGTAGGGGAATATATATATATTCCATTCCTACATTAATTATGTGTCAATATATAGATTCTTTCTTGGCTTGCTTGATTGTGATGGTGATCACATTTATACTTGAGCTTAGCCAGCAATAAATAGTATGTAGAGGACACAAAACTTTCAACTTCTGATCATAATATTCATTATTTATAATAAAATTAGAAAATGAAAAAGTAGTCAAAAGCAGAGACCCAGCTATTTAAAAACTAAAGTATAAGAGGTTGAACTCTCCATCTCTGCAAATTTTGAACTTGGTAATTCAGTGCACTACATCAACATTGTCAAAATCCAAGTGAACCCATTAGTTTTCAAGTTAAATTCAAACCTAATTGTTTCTAGAAAGTGATGTACTGTTTTCTGGGTGTTTTTAAATTGTGTCTCATAAACCTTTTTATATAAAACTATTAAAGGGTATTTTATTTTTTAAGATTTTTATTTTATTTTTAATTTTTAATTGAATTTATTGGAGGAACATTGATTTACAAAACTATACAGGTTTCAAGTGTAGAACTCAACAAACATCATCTACACAATGCATGGAGCACCCATTTTCCCAAGCGTTTTTTTTCCATCCCTATTCCCCCTCTACTTTGCCTGCTTCCACCTACCCCTACCCCTTTACCTCTAGATATGATCACACTGTTGTTTCTGTCTACATGTTATGTATATATATATTTTTTGTTAATCCCTAATGTTCTTCCATCCAGTCCTCCAAGCCTCCTCTCCTGCTGACAATTGTCAGTCTCTTCCATACATCCATGCCTCTGTTTATATTTTGTCAGTTTATTTTGTTTATTAGATACCACATATAAATGTAAACATATGGTATCTGTCTTTCTCTGATTGGCTTATTCCACTTAGAATAATACTCTCCAGGTCCATCCATGCTGTTGCAAAAGGTAAGACTTCTGCCCTGGCTGCTATAGCTCAGTGGATTGAGCGCAGGCTGTGAACCAAAGGGTCACCAATTTGATTCCCAGTCATGTCACATGTCTGGGCTGCAGTCCAGGTCCCCAGTAGGGACCGCACAAGAGGCAACCACACATTGATGTTTCTTTCCCTCTTTTTCTCCCTTCCTTCCCCTCTCTCTAAAAATAAATAAATAAAACCTTAAAAAAAGGTAAGACTTCTATTTTTTTATAGCTGAATAGTATTTCATTGTGTAAATGTACCACAGAATTTTTTATCCACTCATCTACTGATTGACACCTGGGCTGTTTCCCAATCTTAATTATTGTAAATAATATTGCAATGAACATAAGGGTACACATATTCTTTTGAATTGGTGTTTTGGGATTCTTAGGATATATTTCCAGAAGTGGGATCTCTGGGTCAAAAGGCAGTTCTATTTTTATTTTTGAGGTAACTCCATATTGTTTTCCACATTGGCTGCACAAGTCTGCATTCCCACAAACAGTATAAAAGGATTCCCTTTTCTTCACATCTTCACCAGCACTTGATGTTGGTATATTTATGATAGCCATTCTGACAGGTGTGAGATGATATCTCATTGTGGTTTTAATTTGCTTTTTTGTTTGTTTTATATCCTATATTTTTTTCACATTTTATTGTTGTTCAAATATAGTCGTCTCCATTTCCCTCCCACCACTCCCTCCCACCCCAGCCATCCCCACTTCCCACCCTTGATCCTACCCCACTTTGGTTTTGTCCATGTGTCCTTCAAACACGTTCCTGAAAACCCTTGCCCCGTTACTCCTCCCCATTTCCCCCTCCCACCTCCCCTCTGGTTACTGTCAGTTTGTTCTTAATTTCAGTGTCTCTGGTTATATTTTGCTTGCTTGTTTGTTGTGTTGATTAGGTTCCACTTATAGGTGAGATTGTATGGTATTTGTCTTTCACTGCCTAGCTTATTTCACTTAGCATAAGGCTTTCCAAGTCCATCCATGCTGTCGTAAAAGGTAAGGGCTCCTCCTTTCTCCTGCATTACATTCCATTGTATAAATATTCCACAGTTTTTTTCATTCACTCATTCACTGATGGGCACTTAGGCTGTTTCCAGCAGTTGGCTATTGTAAATTGTGCTGCTATGAACATTGGGGTGCATAGGTTGTTTTGAATTGGTGTTTCAGGGTTCTTAGGATATAATCCTAGCAGTGGAATTGCCCAGTCAAAAGGCAGATCCATTTTTAGTTTTCTGAGGAAATTACATACTTTTTTCCACAGTGGCTACACCAGTCTGCATTCCCACCAACAGTGCACTAGGGTTCCCTTTTCTCCACAACCTCACCAGCACTTGTTTTTTGTTGATTTGGTTTGATGGCCATTCTGATGGGTGTGAAGTGGTATCTCATTGTGGTTTTAATTTGCATCTTTCTGATGATTAGAGACATTAAGCACTTTTACACACTTACAAAAAAGATAAGAATTTGATAGTAAGGCATGGGGAAGCTGTGTCTCTCAATTTGGAAAATGAACTTTGGTCATCATATCAAGTTTTAATTTTTATTTTATTAAAAAATACATTATCATTTTAATTTGCTAGACCTACCATAACAAAATATTTATAGACTCAGTTTCTTTAACAATAAAACTCATTTTTCACACTTCTGGAGACAAAGTTCTTGGAGTTGGAAGGTTTGATTTTTTTCTGAGGCTTCTATCCTTGACTCACAGATGCATGCCTTCTCTATGTGTCTTCATATGGTCTTTCCTCTGTGTGTAAGCACCTCTAGTGTCTCTCTGAATGTCTAAATTTCTTCTTATATCAACATCAATCAGATTGGATTAGGTCCCACTCTACTGGACTTGTTTTACCTTAATCACCTCTTTAAAGGACCCTTGTAACTGTTCTGAATACAGTTATATTCTGTGGTACTGGGGTATTAGAGCTTGAATATGTGTGTGATTTTGAGGGAGGGGCACAGTTTTTTCCATAATGGTCAAGTTCAATGAAAATTATTCAAAATAGAATGTTATAGAGTAAAAAGTGAAAATCTGTCTCTAATCTTCCCTGACAGTTCCCAGTGTTAAAATCAGTAAACAAATCTTAAATATTTGTGCAAAAGTTTAACTAGCTGCTCATTAAACCTTTCTTCTTCTTGGGCAAAAAACAAGACTAGATTTCCCAGTCTCCCTTACAGTTAAATGAGATCATGTGACTTCAGTTTGACCAATGAAATGTTACATGTTTGGGCCAGACCCATAAAAATTTCCTTGTGTGTGCTTACTTGCTCCTCCTCTTACAGTTTAATTAAAATCACAATGTTGAAGATGGCAGAGTCACATTTTGAAGGACCCTGAACCCCTGCTTAAAATATTGGCACTTGTTCAGAATAAAAAAAAACATGTTTTGAATTCTGTAAGAGCAACAAATGAACTTCAATTGCCTTAAGCCACTGAGATTTGGAGACTTATCTGTTACAACAGCTAGCATTATCTTAACTAAAAGTATAGAAATATTCTAAATTTACACATATGTATGTATCTGTGCCCCATCATGTTGTGCACTCATTTTTGCAACTCACTATTTAAAGACAGTAGCCAAAGCCACCTTCCATATAGTTACACAAAGATATGCCTCCTTTTTTAATGTAGCAAATTTTAGTCATTTATCATTTTAAACATTTAAAGGTATAAATTCAGTAGCATTAGATATGTTCACAACATGCCCAACCATCACCATTATCTTGTTCCAGAAAATATTTATCACTCCGAAAGGAAATATCATGCCCACTAAGCAGCAGTCACTCCCCATCATCATCTCCCTTCAGACCTTGAAAACCAGCAATTTGCTTTCTGCCTCTAGTGATTTCCTTATTATGAATATTTTCTATAAATTTAATCACAAAATACCTGTTTTTTTGTGTCTGGATTCATTCACTTTACAAAATGTTTTCAAGGTGCATCATGTCATAGCATGTATCAGTACTTGACTTTTTTAAATAGCTGAATAATGCTCCATTGTATGGATATGCCACACTTTGTTTACCCATTCATTTGCTGATGTCCTTTTGGGCTGTTTATACATTTTGGCTATTGTGAAGAGTGCTGTCATCTTGGTGGCTAGCTACCAAAGAGTTGTTTCCTTTGAGGGAAACCTGTACACCATATCCTCAGATTCTAGCCCGGTGCGCCAATCTTAAAAAGAAAAGATGACTTTGAGCTTTTGAGCTTGTATAATTGAGAAAATTGTAATTCTATGTTTCATAGAAGTAGAGATGGAAAAGCTTGTTTGAAAGAGAAGATTCTAAATTTAATTTTTAATATGTTTTCTTTAAGGAAATATATAAAAATGTATCTATTTAATTTTAAGCCCTTAAATTTCAAGGGCTAATTGAAATTGACAAAGTTCAACACATGCTTTTCTATATTCAGTCCCCTTCAAATGCATGAATTTCATTGTGAAGAAGTGACATGAACCATTGCCTAATTTTGAGTGAAACTTTTTGTTTTTCAGCAGATGCTATGACATTGAAGGAACTTGAAATGCTTTTCAGGAGGGATTCTTAACAATTGCAGTGCTCATGGGGTTGCAGTGAGGGACTGAAGATTTTTAAAGGGACAAAATAAAGGTGATTTCACTTCTTGTGCTATATAAAAGTTAACAAATTGCAAAAGAAATCATAATAGACTTGCAGTTTTTAGAGGTGCATTTTTCTTTGCCATAAACCCAAATCCCTAATTTTTGCTGTCGTTTTATGATAACTGTTAACATGAATGCCTGTGTCTACTCTAATCACACAGAGCCACAAAGTTAATAACACCACTTCAGAGCTGTGTCTGTCCTTGCTGAATCTGTAAGGATGCTATTCTTATACTCTGAGTTTGAAGCTTCATTATTCCTTAATTACTTATTATAACTGCATATACCACCCAAATGGAGATTTTTAAATGCAAATATGAGCATGTATGTGAGGGAGGCTATAATCATTTCTTGTATTCTATCTCATTCCATTGAAAAGCATCATGTCCTTGTGTTGTTGTAGCAGGTGTATAACTTATTCATTACTGATTACTGTATGTATGTATATATATGATATATATATGTGTGTGTGAATATGCATGTGTGTGTGTGTGTGTGTGTGTGTGTGTGTGTACAGAGAGAGAGAGAGAGAGAGAGAGAGAGAGAAATTTGTAAGATAGTTTGCCCTAAACATCCGGCCATCAACAGTGAACTAAAACTGCCTTAAGGTTTAATTTCCTACTACTCTCCATCCTGGATGAAGTGACATAAATGACTGATTATACTATAATGAATGATTGTCTGTAAAGAATGCTTCTTTTGTTCATATTAAAATTAACTGCAGCTTTTATAACCTACCCAAACACTTGTATAGTTTCCTCTTTTTACCATTAAATTAAATAGAAAAATACTTTTTGGAAGATCCATTTTAGCACAGGATTGATTTCATGTATTTCTCACTATGATTAGAGCAATACTGCCTGCTATCTGCCCAATCTGTCACTGGCTACCACGGGGGGAATTTCAGGTGATACTAATGAATCTTGCAAATACAGGGGCACTGAACAGGCATACAGCCACGTGATGAAGCATCTTGGAGATGGTTAACACAGAAGCCATTATGTCTGAGAGGAAAAGACACAAAAGCTGCTACAAGAGTTAAACATAGGGCTTTTGTGTTTCTCGTTTTTTATGTTTTTGGCTTTGATTTCTTTATCTATTTGTTGGCAGTGCTTTTGATCCACTGCATTTAAATATCTAATTTAATGAGTATAAATTTTAAGAAGAATAAAGCACACATTTAACTGTACTAATTTTGCCACCATACAGTTGAGAAAGAATGACTGCTACAAGCATTCAGTGGTTATTAGTGATAAGAAATAGCCCAAGGTGTGCAAGGTATAACATAGAGAATTCAAACAAAAATATCCATATAAATAATGCCAGTTAAAGCTATTAGCTACTAGTTCATGCTTTCTTCTCTTTATATCTATTCCCACTCTGTTGTAAGCAAAGTGACTATTTGGTGCTTCTTTAATCTATGGCCAGTTTGAATATAAAGGAAATACACCAATCTTCTTGACTATTGTTTTTCTGAAGACTGTGCTCCTTGAAAAGAGGGAAGAGAGATAATAATTTTGAAAATAGCAAAAGGAGACACAAGAAGGAAGTTGAGGTTGATTTGGTATTTGAGTAGTGGGTCTTATTAATTGCTTCTTTTTGCAAATAGGGAGGTGGATCCTATAGCTTTTATCAAGTTTTATGTATTCTAAGTGCTAGACACAGTGAAGTTATACAACATCAGGAAGCCACGCTGACTTGGACTTCTGCATCAAAAAACAGAAGTGTTCTTCTGGGAAATTCATAGTGTTGTGTTGTTGGAAGCAGCTGTGGGGTAAAGTATAAAAATTCCAATATTGACGGAGATTGAATTTACAGGCAACCCTGTAGGATGGGGAATGGAAGTTAAACTTAATTTGAGTTCTAAGAAAATAGAAACATTGTTCATCAAATTTTGTGGTATAAGAATTACATGTGTTTTATAAGTTTACCTAAATCTTTAAGTGGTTAGAATATATATATATTTATACACACACAGTTAACTGTGTGGGTGATTATTTTATTTCATTTTATTTTTTTTAGCAAAACTGCCTTTCATTGTTTGCATCATAAACTTAACCAAGGAGGTAAAGACCTGTATTCAGAAAACTATAGAATGATGAAGAAAGAAATCAAGGAAGATACAAATAAATTGAAGTATGGATACAAATAAATGGAAGTAAATCTTTCCAAGAGTTAACACCAATAAAATGTGGGTGGTTATTTAAAATTATCTTCCAAATGCAAAATATTTCATCTCTGCAGAAAAGTAACTGTTTAGAGTAAATTGCATTGGCCTATTCATATAACATATTGGTGCATGAATATAATAACCTATAAATTTATATTGGACAATTTAAAATTTATATTGCTTTTTTCCTTCTGCCCACAAAGTATTAATCATTCTAATCTACAGAAGTTCTGAGTTAATAATTTATGTTGATATTAGCAGAGATTGAATAGAAAATTATCCATCTTCTTATTCTATTTTGATTTCTAGAAAAGTGTGAGACGAAAAATGAACCAATGTTTTGTGCACTTCTTTAAAATACACTTGAATTCACTCTAAAAAACTCATTAGAGCTAGTTGCCTTAAAAAATAATTCAAAGCCTAGCTGTCAGAATTTCCATAATTAGCAATTACAACATTTTGAATACTTGATAACCCATATACTAAAAATGCTATTTGAGTGAAAGTTGTCCCAACATTTCTTATTTTCATTTGTAAGATCAAAAGATTACATTTGTAAAATGTAAGATTTTTCAGAAAACCAAATTTTCTACAGATTCTGCTATGTGACTCTGAAGAGTGCCCACTGACAACATTTCCAATTTTTCACTCTTATAAATGATGCTCTGTTCATTTCTATTTTTATTTTTGAATAGATTCTTGAAATTCAAATAACTGAATCACAGGTTAGTATATATTTAAGACATTTGATGTATACTAGAAAATTGCTTCTATCAGTCTCTTATATTACCACTACAGTGCAAAAAAAATGTCATTCTTATTGTACTCTCATCAGTATTAACATTAGCATTTTAAAAATTATTTAATTTAATAGAAAAACTAGAACTTCATTGATATTTAATATACATATCTTTGATTAACAGCAAGAGTGAATTGTATTCTTATTTATTAGTCATTGCATATTATTTTAGATTATTTTCCTGTTTTTAGCCTTATTCACATTGAGGGATTTACTGCTTCCTACGGTTTTATATAACTATTCATGTTTATATATTTTTATAAATACGGACAATAAAAGTTTGCTAGACTTCTGCAGATGTATCCTTGTTTGTTCATTATATTTTAATATTCTCCATAATATTTTAACATTTATTATGCTCCTTTTTCATATTAAAATGAATAATACAGGTTGTGAGTAACTTGGTGTGACTGGAGGAAAACAGGGGAACTTTTCAGATGAAAAAGAAGATAGAAAATTTAATATTGAGGGAAAGGGAAACAGAATTTGTATGTAATTGAGGAAGTGGTAGAGGTGAGTGCTACTGAAACAAAATGAGCTGAGAGGGTGCGTAGGCCAATTGGCCAAATAGCAATTTTCTGCAAGACATTTAACAAACTATCCACTTTCCAAATTTACTAGTCTCAAAATGGAATTCTTCATTAAAATTTGATCTAATTTTTTTTCCAAATGAGGTACTTTTAACCTCTTTTCAAGATTTCTGAAAATGTTGAATTTATCAGTCTTTTCATAGCAACTTTTAAAGTAGTATTCATGCTGTCAAAATCCAAGGGTCATAGTTATTTTACTGCACTTATGAATGCAATGAATAGTCAGAAGAATATATTTCATAGTAAATATAAAATCAGAATGTCATCGGGGAACTTTTCAGTTTGCACTATATTATTTTTCCATTTTTTTCATGACACATGAATAATACATAACATATAACACAAAATCAACTACCTCAATATCTTGCAAAACTAAAATACTGTGCCTATTAAATAATAAATTCCCAGATCCCTTCCCCCAAGCCCTGGCAATCACCATTTACATTCTTTTTTTAAATCTCCCCTTTACTCCCACACCCCAGTCTCAGTTTCTTCAAGTTACTGAGTTCAATTTTTTGCTTGTTATTTTTTTTAGATTCCACACATAAGTGGTATTATACAATATTTGTCTTTCTTTGCATGGTTACTTAAGTTAGCATAATGTCCTCTAAGTTTATCCATGTTGTCACAAATGGCAGAATTTCCATCTTTTTTAAGGCTTACTAATATTCCATTGAGTATGTACAACCTATCTTCCTTATTCATTCATAAGTCAATGGACATTTAGGTTGTTTCATTATCTTGGCTGTCATGAATAATGCTGCAGTGAATGTGAGAGTGTAGCTATCTCTTACAGATAGTGACTTCATATGCTTTGGATATATTCCCACAAGTGGGATTATTGGGTCACAAGGTAACTCTATTTTGAATGTTTTGAAGAATCTCCATAGTGTCTTCCACAGTGGCTGTAGTCATTTACATTCTCGCCAATACTTCTCATTGTTTGTCTTTTTGGTGGTAGCCACTCTAACAGATGTGAGATGATCTCTCATCATAGTTTTGATTGCATTTCCCTGATGATTAAAGAAGTCTAGCACTTGTTGGCCATTTGCATGTCTCTAGAAAAATGTCTATTCAGGTTCTTTACCACTTTTTTATTCAGATTATTTATTTTTTGTTTGTTTTGTTTTGTTCCTTGCTATTGAAATTAATAACATTAATCCCTAGTCTGATACATGGTTTGCAAATGTTTTCTCCTGTGCTGTAGGTTGACTTTTCATTTTGTTTATTGTTTCCTTTAATATGCAGAAACATTTTGGGTGTGACACAAACTCCCTTCTTTTAAAAAAAAGATTTTATTTATTTAGTTTTAGATAGAGGGGAAAGGAGAAAGAGAGGGATGAAAAAAGCAATGTGTGTTTGCCTCTAGCATGCCCCCTACTGGGGACCTGGCCTGAAACCCAGACATGTGCTCTGACTGGGAACAGAACTGGTGACTGATTCCTAAGCCAGCACTCAATCCACTGAGTCACACTATCCAGGGCTCCCCTTATACTTTCTTGTTGGGGACCACCCTGCCTGGTCTCAGGAAGCTGTGACCCCCTGTTACTTAGGCTGAGTGAAAGACCTCCGGACCAGGAGCCACTAAGGAGACAAAACTTATTCCCCTGGCATGAACGCTACCTGTTCTGTGCCTGGCCTTTAATGCTTGATCAGTTAACCAATGATGGGTAACAATTCTCTAGGATAGAGAATGGACCTAAGACAGGTGCTGATCATGTAAAGGCCTCTGGAATGAGACTCATGGGACTGTGGAAAGGAAGGGGTGATCGACTTCAGCCACTGCCCCCTCTAAGCCTGAGTCTTTGTACTTAGATGTGAGAAATCCAAGTCTCCTGGCTGCCTCTGTCTCCTGCCCTTCTCAGGGCTAAGCAAATAGCCAAAAGGGCAGCTCAGACCAGAGACGGCAGACCCCCAGGGGAATCAGGCCTGGGACATAGAACATGCAAGATCCTGTGAGATCTGTTTGACGGAGGATGTTATTAACTTAGAATTTGAAGGCACAGACAGGAAATCAAAACGAGCCCTTTGAGCCATGTACTCCTTTCATATGATAAAACTCCAATCTCTGCCCAGAATCAGCAGTTCTGTTAGCATCTTTGTAAGTTACGTGTCCCTTTGATCCTTTCTGCCAGACTGTGAATCCACAAACTGAGTCTGCTTTCTTAATAAAAACCTACTTGGGCCCTGGCAGTTGTAGCTCAGTGGATTGAGCGCGGGCTGTGAAATCAGGCATCACAGGTTCAATTCCCAGTTGGGGCACATGCACGGGTTGCAGGCCATGTCCCCCAGCGGCCGCACATTGATGTTTCTCTCTCTCTCTCTCTTTCTCCCTCCCTTCCCTCTCTAAAAATAAATAAATAAAATCTTTAAAAAAAAACCTACTTGGGTAGAGGAACAGGGTGCTCCCCACTAGAGGGGGTGGCCATGTTCTCTATGTCCCCACAGAATCATAGTAGAATTCTGTGTCTTACGAGTGTTTAATGAACATCTGCAGCCGATATGAATACTGCAGGATGGCCGGGAAGGTATTCTTTCACACTTTCTTCTAGGAGTTTTACAGTTTCAGGTCCTTCAGGACTAAGTGTATTTGGCTGGGCCATATCTGAGCTTCGTTATGACCCTTTAAGGTTAAGTTCATCTAATTCATGAAAAAATTTTGCAAATCTTTTATAGCTGCCACCAATTCAGCTTTATCAGTAATAAGGCTATAGTTTGATTAATTTCCTTTGAATTTTTTTTTTTTGGAAGGGATGGGTGGGAGGGCTATCATCTCTCAACTGCTTTCTAACTTGAATGTAGAGAACAGAGATTCTATTCATTATCTACTTAATATTCCAACTTCTTGGATCTTTGACTGGAAGTCTTGAGCTAATATTTGGGGAAGAAAATATGGCACTTTTGGTACAACTTGGGCAAGAGGCATCAGGTTTCAATGCTTTCATATGTCATGTGGTATTTTGACCTTAGCAAGTTGCAGCTCTTATATTGCAGTAGGTTTTTAACTGGATCAGGCAGGCTAGGCCTCAGTAAGCATAAAAAATAAGGAACCCTAGCTGCCCTTATCTTGACCCACACTGGCTTAGCTTTTAACCAAGCAAGGTCTGCTGACACAAGGATTAAATGATCAAAGGAGAAAGCCATTTAGTCCTAGTTAAGGCCTATATCAAACTGTAACAAAACAAATTGAGCTTTCTAAGTGCATTGGGTAAAATGGAAAAGAAAGGAAATTTTTTGCTGTTTCTCAGGCTAACATACATGTTGCTTTTTAAAAAATTTTGAGATATAATTTACATACAAGTGTAAATTTGAGATGTCAACATGTTAATTAAATACATCAATATATTGCAATATGTGAGTTTTAGCTAACATCTCCATTATGTCATATGATTATCATTTTTTTTTTTTTGGTGGTGAAAACATTTAAGACTGAGGCTTTAATACTTTCAAGTATATAATGCAGCATTGTTAACTATAATCACAATGCTGTGCATTAGATGTAGAATTATTTTGAGGGGAAAAAACAAATAGTCCAATCTTTTGAAACAAAATGGCTTTTCCATAAGCTCAAGTCTTAAGACTTCACCACACCATCTCAACTTAAACCTGGATTTATTAATGACATAAATTTTGGGAGAGGCTTTACTACTCAAAGACCCAGACTATGTTTTCACTGAGAATAGGATGGTAATTTTTGTTAATGATCAACTCAAAAGAAGAAGAGATGTAAAATAAGGACAGTATGCTATTTTTTTTTTGTTAAAGTAAAGAAACATCTGAATGAAATTGGAATACCAAAAATGTAGAGGACAAATATACATGTTCCTAGAATAGTCTGTCTTAGATAATCAAATTTATTGAAGTACTTCAAGGGAGATCCAGAGTAGTTGGACATCTATACTTCAGACTTATTACCTTCACAGGTAAAGTAATTTAATGAAAGAAAAATAAAGGAGTAAGAATTGATTAAGCTGATAGAGACACTAACTTAAGAACTTAGACTCAGGCAAGGCAAGTATAAAAGGTAAAAGAAAATGTTTTCATTTCCAATTGTCCTTTAAGAGGGAAGCCCAAGCATTGGGCCTTTATAATATTTATAAAATAGAAGACCTTGAGTACACATTGTTGCTAAATGCCAAATGAGCAAAAGTTATAAACAAGATTTTTGTCAGTGACAAAATGAACCTCTGAGAGGTAAGAACAAATCAGAAATGTCATTTTAAAACTACTTGTTACTATAAAATTGTAATTAAAATTTAGTAGTTTTTTAGCATGGTGAACTTCGGAAGAACTCTAGCAATCACTGTACTGTTCATTTGTGATGCTACATACTTATTCTCGACTAGCATTTCTGGAGGTGCATCTCATATTTTCTTTTTCACTCTCTGTTTATTGCACATTATGTGTGGTACATAATTTTGGAGTTTTTCTTGGGGAAACTTGGGGTGACAAACTTAATGTTCTGCTTTTACTTCATCTTTACAAGATAAGAAAACTTTGAAAATAGGACTTTTACTGGTAGGATCCATGGCCCAATTGATATTAAACAAATACAACTAAAGATATTCATAAAGCTTATTTCTTTATGACTGTTAGGTCTGTGAAACAATGTAACATAATCTCTGTTATTCTGCCTGGAATTGATATTTAAATTTAAATACACATTTGTTGACTCAAACAAGATGTAGCATCCTCTATACTTTTGTAGCTAATGCTCCCTTAATATTCAGAATGGCAATCTATTTCCTGTTTCAACTATTTCAAACATTTAACTGTTTTGGTGTGTCATTTATTACCATCATTAAATTCACTCTTGCAAAAGTATATATGAACTTATACACTAACTGGATGACAATTACAATACATAAAACACTTAAGATGTTTGCTTTGAGTTAACTTGTTATGGGAAACTATCTTTGAAAGCAATTATTTAAATATTAAAATTAAATCTGAATGATGCCTGGTGTGTATTGCTGATTGTTACACTGCTGAGAATAAAGTAAGCAGGTAATCTCTCAATCAAATACAACTCAAGTATGCCAGAGACAACAATGAAGTAGACATTTAGCATTTCTGCTTTTCAAATTCTGAGACCAAATCTGAAACCAAATTGCAGTTTTTAGCCAACTCCTGAGGTCTATGTGAATCAAATTAGGAGATGCCATCTAAAACTACAGACATATTCTGCATGGTACAGCAATTATGGAATAACCACTGAAAGACTGTATTTTCTATAACATGCATTTTTGCTCAATATTATGTTTCTAAATTTCCTCTGTCCTTTACAGTATTTCACTAATCATGTAACAATCTGTCCTTCAATTAATGGACACATGGATATTATGACTATATATTTTTTCTTTTCCTAGAAATGCTGCTTTGAATGCCTTTGTTCATGTTTCTATGTAAACATGTGTGTCTCTAGGGTATATAACTAGGAGTGCAATTTTTGTTTTGTAAAAACAAAAGATAATATAATATTATCTCAGATTATATAAAAATCATTTTCTAAAATTACAGTAAAATTTTCCTATCTGTAGAAGAGACTAGGAGGGATATCCAATACTTATTTCTCAGTCTGCCTTTCAGCTCAATGGCTGAGTTCTGACTGATAGAATGCAGGCAGAGGTGGTATGCAATCTTGAAAGAAAAGTGTATGCCCTCATTGTCATTCTTTTCTTTTGTAGAAGGAAGATAAGATGGTTGGAAAGGGAGGAATCTTATATTGTGAGGGAATGACCATGCATCCAGGGTGATGGGAATAAACAAACAAAAAAGGAGCCTGGGCTCCAGATGTTAGAATTCCATATTAGTGATAAGATTTTCATGTTAATGTGAGAGAGAAATAGCCACCATTCAAGTTAGGTCACTGATGGTTTAGGTTTTCTGACATTCTCATTAGAATCTAATGATAACTAACATGCATCCTCAACAGCAACTCATAAACATTCCCACAAGCTTTTATTCTTGTCTTCTCTTGCATTTATCATATTTTCTCTATTTTTGAACATTTGATGAGTGTAAAATGGTCCCGAATTGTGGTTGTAATTTTTATTTCATTGTGATTAATGAAATTAAGCATCTTTTCATATGTAACAGAATGTCCATCTATAAAATAACCGTCCTTGACTTATGACTATTTTTTCTAATGAATAGTTTATGTTTTCATTGTTTCTTAAGACTTTGAAAATATATAGTATAAGAACCTAATCAACAAAACAGACAAGCAAGCAAAATATAACCAAGACACTGAAATTGAGAACAGGCTGACAGTGACAAGAGGGGAGAGGGGAGGGGATTATAGGGGAAAAGGGTGAAGAGTTTGTAAGAACAATTATAAAGGAAACATGGACAATAGCAAGGGTGGGTAGAAACAGGGGAGGGAGGTGGGGAGAGTTGGGGTGGTGGGGAGGGATGAGGGGAAAAGGCAGAAAACTGTACTCAAACAGCAATAAAAAATGTTAAAAAAATTTTTAAAAGAAAGGAACCAGATGCAAGATAGGTACAATTTTATATTTGAATTGACATAAAGTCTAATATACCTTTATATATAGATGGTATATATGATATATAACATGTTCTGATATTGATATACATAAGATATATATGTATGAATATATAAGTGAATATTTAAAACAATATGAATAAGCACATATAGAAAATATGTATTAATAGTGAAAATACATATGTAGTGTAGACATTAGTGTCTGTTGGTTATATATTTTGCAACTATCCAAACTGGTTTATGAATTATATTTTTATTTCTTACTAATGAACAGAACTTAAGGTAAAGTAATTGTATTTATTAATCTTTGCATTGTGATGTGTGTTTTTATGTCTTAATATACCATGATGACCTAAATAATATTTCAGATGTATCTATTAAATATTTTAAACTGTGTTTTTCTTATTTTAATCTTTAGTGCACCTCAAATCAACTTTTTGTGTGTATAGTATGAGGTAGGGGTTTAATTTATTTTTATCTCATATGAATTCCCTATTATCTCAACAACATTTTTGAAGAGTCGTTTTTGTCCTCATGGATAAAGTACAATTTGTCATAAATCAACTGACCGACACAAATATACATACATCATACACATACACACATATACATACATACACTGATATATTCTTTATATGTATACATATGTGTATATATACATACATTGTTTACTTACCTGCCAGCGTCTCAGCTTCAACTCTTGACAACCCTATAAATGAGTGATAACCACAATATTTTGTCCTTAACAGCCCTGCTCAGCTCCTGTACACTCATGCTTATGGATTCTTTTATGGAATCAGTTCATTTCATATTTGGACCCTCTTTTCCCTGCTGCCTTCTACTTTTCCCAGCATTATTGTCTTTTCAAAAGAATCCTACCTTCTCATGATGTGCCCAAAGTAGGACAGATTCAGGTTTGTCATTTTTACAACCAGCAATGTTTCAGGTTTAATTTGGTTTAAGGCCTATTTATTGGTCTTTCTGGTGGTCCAGAGTATGCACAGAGTTCTCCTCCAATATCCAGTTTTTCCTATTGACTTTCTTTACTGTACATAGTAGTTGTGAATACAAGGCTGTGAATGATCTTAGCTTTGGTCTCTGATGACAACATTTCTTTGTTGTTGATAATCTTTCCTAATTTTTCCATTGTCCTTTCAAGTCTCATCCTTGATTTCCTGGCCAACATTACATAATTGTTATACCAACATTACATAATTTTAATTAATAAAGCTTTAGATCAAGTCCTGGTTTAAGTAAGGTAGGCTAAGTCTCCCACTTTCTTCATAAACATTTCCCTTTAATCACATTCCTAAGAATCTAAGATTACATGTTCACAAATATAAAATAACATGCAAAAACATGTAATTTTTTTAGAGATCACCCAATTTACCTCCATATTACTTATTCCATTTTAAACTTTCAAAGACAATATGTGAGAGAGATTGTTGATCCACTGGTTTGCATTTCCTTTGAAAATACTGAAAATTTCTTAGTCACAAAATAAAATAAAACAAAAGAAAAATTGCAATAACCATTTTGAAGCATAATAAGTTGGCAATTGGGTTCTTAGAGGACCAAGAGAAGTAAAAACATACAGCAACAAGAATATATGTCACAAGATGTTCCTAACAGCTTTAATAATTTTGGAAGAGTTTAGGAGCAATTCAAATATTTATCAATATTTTCTATATTTATTTAATGCACTGCTTAAAATGTATAAAAGTATTTTAACTTTTGATGGTCACAACAATGTAGAAAGGTCTCAAAACACAATGTTGATCAAAGAAATCAGAGGCAAAGAAATCAAATAAGCATACTGTATGCTTCCTTTTACATGGATTTCTAGAACAGGAAAATATAAGTGATGATGACAAATAAGAACAGAGTTTGCCTCTGTCTAGATTAGGAGACTTCTTAGAATTGTGAAGAAGAGAAATTTCTGGAATGATAGAAATGTTCATTAACTTAATTGAGATAGTGGGGGTTTTTTTCCAATTCATACATTAAGTTAGAAACTGAAAAATGCAACACAACATTTGTAGAAAGTACAATGAAGTCCTTTGTGCTGTGAGAAATGTGTTTATCTCAGCTCAGCAACTGGACAGGGTCAGGGGTTTCTGCAGACCAGGGGGAGCTGCTTCCCCACCTCAGATCCCCACCAGCCAGGGCTTCCCAGAGTTTTCCAGCAGAGCCACCTCCTGAGACCAGAACCCCATGACTACAGGGTGGCTGAGATGGAGCACCACAGTAGAGGCAGGCCTCTAACCCAAGGGGTGTGTGTGCAGTTTGAAGACTAGAGATGTGTCTTTTGCTTTCAGAAAATTCCCAGGTGGCAGCTGGTGCTTATTAGTCGGTGAACCTGACTTAAATGTCTGAGTCCCCAAGAAAAGTCTAAGGGACTAGTGGCCACCCAGAGGTCCTGTGAGGGGCAGGCCTGAATTACAGAAAGTAACTGCCTTGTAATGTGGCCCCAAGTAGATAAATAGCATAGCCCTGAACCAGCCACACAGCACTGTGCAGAGGGCAGGCAGGAGCCAAAAGGCTTTGGCCAAGGCACCAGGAGCCCCCTCCTGCTCCCTTGGTACACCAGGGTGAGCCAGGGATGAGCCAGAAACTCTAACACTAGGTGTCAGGGTGGCCGCTGGGAGGAGTTGACCTCTCTCCAGCAGATGGTATTCTAAATGAGGGTATATATTTGTCAAACCTTATGGAACTGTATAATTATAAAAGATTGAATGCTTTGCATGAAAATTATACCATGATTTTAAACATTTATATTACATATATAAAATTATTTATTTGTAGTAACATAAAGTTTGAAAATGTCTTGGGGCAACATCATGAGTTTGGCTTGTGTTGAGAAATGATTCTCCACAGATCTCTCTCACTTCTTCATATTTTATGACCCAGGTACTAACTATCCTTTGGTTCAGACTATCTTTTAATACGATTTCTAATAAATTCTCCTTTGAGTCCATCTAGTCAATTAAGTTTTTGATCTAGTGGGCTTATGACTTTAAACACAAAAATTTGGGGGGGATGAAAAAAATGGTTACTTTGATAACATTTTTTATAAATGTAAATGCTTAATAGGAATATCAGGTTAGTTTACAGTTGTTTATATACCACTTTTAGAGGAAAAAGTGATGGAGTGTGCTTCTTTGGCTCAAGGTTTGGAATGGAGAAAATGAATGAAAGATATATTTGTTAATCCAGAACTACCTACAATAATTATAAAAATAATAATGAATGGAAAATCCTCTTGGACAAATCATTTGGACATAAAAGATTACAGCAAAAAGCATTTAAACAATATACTTATTGTTCTGTTTTAAGTATAGATCTTTGTACACATTTAATCTTTATTTTTTGTTTTTCTTAAAGATTTTATTTATTCATTTTTAGAGAACAGGGAAGGGAGGGAAAAGAGAGGGAGAGAAACATCTATGTGCGAGAGATAACATCAATCAGTTGCCTCTCACATGCCCCTAACCCAGGACCTGGCCTGAAACCCAGGCATGTTCCCTGACTAGGAATCGAACCAGTAACCCTTCAGTTTCCAGGATGACACCTAATCCACCAGTCAGGGCTCTAATTTCTATTTAAATGCCAATTGTATTCCATTATATTGTATATTGTATATATTATATACCTAGCATATGTTACATAATATAAATATATATGTTTAATAATAATGAAAATGATGGCTATGATTTATCCAGTATTATTTATATACACACACAAATATTATATGAATCCTTACAATAACCTTCTCATTCTCCTCTTTATATCTGGTATTTGATGCAACTGAACCTCAGCATTCTTAGAATCTCACAGCTAGTGTGAAACTCAAGGTTTTCATTAAGGTAAATTTAAATTCTAAATCTGCATTTTTTATCACTTATACTGCTTCTCTAACAGTATGAATAAGAGTGTTAAAGATGAACTACTTATAAGTTGATATATCTCTTAACTCACTATTGACAACTGCTTCCAAATTTCTTTTGTATTTATATATTATTTTTCACCATAAAAAATGTAAAACTATTTTGCTATAAGTCAAGTCTCCATATCCATACCTCTCTGTCCTTGTCAGCTTTTTTTTAATGTGAAAATTGAATTGCTAAATAATTGCCTGCCTAGCTCATAATATCACCTAAATTCAATTTTGTTGATAGACTGGTATACATTGGTAAGAAATTTACTCTGAGAGTTTCTACCAGGTCCACAGCTTCTTCTTTACAAAATTGGCTGCCTCATAGTTTGTAAAAATTGGGTACTAAACAATGGTAGCCAAAGCTCTGTTATACTTGGTTCTTCAGAAAATATATAATGAGAAATCAATGGGAAGAAAAAAACAGGTCTGGAGTGGGTTGATAATAATGGGAGGATTTACCATGGACTCAAACTCCAGTGCCCTTCACTTGCTCTGATTTCTGTCAAAGCTCTGCCTGGATATGATAAATTTACATAAAACTTCTTGAAGAGTCCCTTGCCCCCAGTTATATAAGTTTTATGTTCTACAAAATCTAGATTCTCTCTGAGGGAATTTGGATGTGATGTGGATATTTCTAGCTCAAATGCAAGATCAATATTCAGTCAAAGAAAGATAATGGGAAGAAGGCAAATACAGACTAGGAAAAAATGACAGATATTTTTTAAGAATGGAAAGTTTGAGAATAACCAAGAATCACTGAGAATAGATTGAGAAAAAATACAATGAACATGGGATTAGAGACCAAAGGAATATTTGTTTACTCTTATACACAGAAGCATTCATCAATAATAAAATGTTCACCACAATCACCCACAATATATTTAATTTTTAAATTGTTATAGGGAATATTGTACAAAACTTTCATTGGAAAAATTTTACATTTCTATAATTCTTAGAAATCTACAAAGAATCTAAAGCTCAGTTGCACATTGAGGACACATCATAGGTAAATAACAAAATAGAAGAGGCTGAGTGATCATAAAAAATAGTTTTCATCAGAGAGATCCAGAGCCTTCATATCTCCCCCCATTTATGAACAAAGTCTTGATTCACCTCAATTCTTAAATGTACTGTTTGTTCCCCTGGTGCATGTCCTCAAATAAATAGTTTTATTTGTTATAATTTTTACTGAAATTGGAATAACTGAAAATAAAAAGCAACAAAATAACTTCTTTTTGCCTAAACATAGTGTTGTATTGTTCTGAATTACAGTAATGCTTTGTCTCTGTTGCTTTTCTGTGATCTTTGCTCATTATATACACAATATATCTCTGCTGTTGCTGTCTTTTTCTGGTTTTGCCAACCTCTGAATGAAAAGCCACAGATGGAAATGCACACAATTGTAATTAATAAAATTTAACTCAATTATAAAAGTTTTGGGTAGCAAAGCAATGGCATTCCATTTTGCTCAACTGAAAATTTGCATGGAACCCAAAACTCTTGATTATTGAAGTAAACAGTCATGTTTTAAAATAAGAGAGAGAAAGATTAGATTGGAGAGAGGTCCATAAATTAGGATGGACTTAACAGAAAATAAGAGTCACAAAGCACCTTTGTGTTTTGAAGAGATATAAAATGTTTGAAAGAGCAGGGAGAATTTATTACCACACCAGAGGGAAAACTAATTTCACTCAGAAAATTACAGAAAGTTATTTGAACAAATTAATAAGGAGGAGAAATAGGGTAAATATTATTTCAATAATTCTAAGTCAACCTATGAAATAATTAATTAAAATTTTTGGCTATTTTTGAAGACACTTAATCAGGGTGGTCTTATGCATTTTAGGTATTCTACCTAATATCTGTGGTGGTTTCCTTTGTGTGTGTGTGTGTGTGTGTGTGTGTGTGTGAGTGTGGAAGAGGAAAGTGACTGAAATGTATAAAATAGAAAAAAGGGGTTTTTCAGCTTTATTGGGATGTAATTGACATATATCTTTGTATAAGTTTAAGGTATATACGTGTTGATTTGATACACATGTTGCAAAATGATTACCACCATAGCATTAACTAAAACCTCATTCATGTCATATAATTAGCATTTATTTTTTGTGGTAAGAATATTTAAGATACGCTCTCTTAGCATCTGTCACATTAACAAAACAATATTGTGAACAATAATCACCATGCTGGACATTAACTCCCAGAACATAATCATTTTTCACTGGTAGTTTGTACACTTTGACCAACATTTCCTTGTTTTTCCCACCCCCAAACTCCTGGTAACCACAATTCTATGAGTTCAGCTTATTAGTTTCCACACATACAGTATTTGTGAATCTCTTATTTAACATTGCACAGTGCATTCAAGGTCCATCAATGTTGTAAATGGCAGGATTTTTTTCTTCCTCACTGCTGAATAATATTCCACTGTGTATATATAGCACACATTCTTTATTCATTCATCCACTGATGGAAATTTAGGTGGTTTCAATATCTTGGCTGTTATAAATAATACTGTCATGAACATAGGAGTGCAGACATTTTTTCATGATAGTGATTTCATTTCTTTTGTATATATCCTCAGAATTGGGATTGCTGGATCATATGGCAGTTCTATTTTTAATTATTTGAGGAACCTCCATTTTGTTTTCCATAGTGGCTGCACCAATTTACATTTCTACCACAAGTTCACAATGGTTTGCTTTCCCCCATATCCCCACCAACACTTGGTATCTTTTGTTGTTTTGGTAATAGCAATTCTAACAGGTTTGAGAATATCTCATTGTGGTTTTGATTTTATTCCTGATGGTCAGTGATGGAGAGCATTTTCAGGTATCTGTTTTTCAATCATATGTCTTCTTTCAAAAAATGTTTATTCAGAAATAGAAAAAACAATTCTTTTTACAACACCATGAAGTATTTTTAAGAATAAATGTAACGTAAGTGTTGAGAGATATCTATACACTGGAAACTACAAGTCACTGACAAAGAAATCCAAGAACACACAAAAAAATGGAGGGGTACCCCATGTATGTGGATCAAAAAAATTAACATTGTTAAGATGCCCATAGTACCCAAAGCTTTCTACAGATTCAATGCCACCCAATCAAAATTCCAATGACATTTTTCACAGAAGTAGAAAATACTATCCTAAAATTTGTATGGAGTCATAAGAGACTTTGTATAGGGAAGGTAATCCTCAGAAAGAAGAACAAAGCTAGAAGCATCATACTTTCTGATTTCAAACAATACTACAAAGCTATAGTAACCCACAAAGTACGGTACTGGCTGTTGGTATAAGTCCCAACCTGAATTCAAAAGCCCAAGAATCAGTTAATTCAAAGCAATAATTCACTCTTCCTGTGTTTCTGTCCTTCTTTTTTTCCATAATGGCACTTGTATTAGTCATCTGGTGCTTCATAATAACTTGTCATAAATATAACAGCTTAAAATAACATACATATTTTTATTGTTTCTAATTTTTGTTAGTTAACTTGTTTGTTTGTTTGTTTGTTTGTTTGTTTTTAGGCAGAAGAAGGGAGGGAGAAAGAGAAGGATAGAAACATCAATGTGTGATTGCCTCTTATATGTCCCCTACTGGGGACCTGGCCCACAACCCAGGCATGTGCCCTGACTGGAATTAGAACTCAAGAACATTTGATTCTGAGGTCAGTGCTCAATCTACTAAGCCACACCAGCCAGGACTTAACAACCTTACTTTTTTTACTATTTTTCCTGGTAACCTTCCCCAACTGACCCTCCACCTCCATGGTCTTTAGCCGAAGGTGGTATTTAAGGTGATGGCTTCAGTCATTATAACCAGTCACTCTGTTTCTCTGGGTGTCTCCCATATATGCAAGAGGTTGGGGGGTAGAAAAATAATTGTCCTTCTACCTTTCCACATTCTTCTGGTTGGTCTTGTGGACAAAAAAAGGGGCCACATAGTAAACCCAAGAAGCTCAGGGGAGGCCTAAATGGTAAACCTTACAAATTCAGAGATTGGCAGTACCCATACATGATGGTCTAAACATAAAAAATCCTAATTAAAAGCAGATCTTGGTGGATATCCAAGGCCTGTAGCTTCTTTGACAAAGATCACTATGATGCAAAAATGCATCATAGGCAAAATTAAAAGGAAAAGAAAAGTAAGTCAAAACTCAACTTTGAAATACTGTGGTCATTCTTTCTCTCAGCTATTAGAGTACTTTGTTCTGGTAGCGACAAAGATAATGAAGCATGAGCAAAGGTTCTGTGTAGTCCCTTCCAACCTCCCCATTTGCTCCATCCAGGAAAATATCAGAAGTCAAGTAAGCCCAAGTAAAGGTATAAAAATAAATCTGAATAAATTCTAAACTACAACAAAAAGAAATTATTCATAAATGTTGGTGCTCCTTATTGTTTTGTTTTTGCAAATTATTAGTGACACTGCAGGAAACAATTGTGATGATGGGAAAATGCTGATGACAGGTAACCAGGCCTCCTCTCCTTCCCCTCCCATGCTCTTATAGAACCTGTGGATATCATTTACACGGAGCACATTTCATTTGAATTCTTTACTGATAGATAGATCCGTTTCCTCTTAATTTAAACATTTTAAGTTCCTTCAGAAGAGAGACACTGTGTCCTATCTTTTCTGTCTGATTCCCAGGAAATTCCATAGAATATGGAAATATCTAATAAATGTTTGCTTAATGAATAAAAGAACAGATATTTTCCAACATTTTTACTAGTACTTTTTGCTAGCATTTTTCTTTTCTCCATAAAAATGGCAATTATATTGATAGCAACACCGTCTGGGGAAGTTAGTTCTAGCTTTTGTCACAAACAACTTTTAAAATGGCTTTCAGAAGCAGTTATTTGAAAATATACATTACTCTGTAAAAATACAAGTTTTACGCTGGGTTTAAGTGATATTTTTTAAAATTTCCCTTATTTTGGGTCTAAGTTTCATTTCATTAGAGGTCCTTCAACAAGACAAACACTCCTTCCTGGATCCTTATGTGTCACACAGTATCACTGGATAAGGTAAAAATAGTTAGGGTACAATATATCTAGCACCACTCAAATCTCAAATATGTGTTCTATTGAGTTGTTCAGTACATTAAATTGTCCTAATAAATATCCATTTATTTCACTCTTGCCTCTTTTAGAAACTGTGATTTTTCCGAATATCAATACAGCCTACCCAATATCCTCATGCACTGCCAGGGTTTTAGGGCATGGAAGTAACAATTCATACCACCATCTTCTATTTTTGTCCCTATTTTTGCTGGTTTTCACAAATTTAAATCCTTTTTCATTAAACAAATGCTACCTTTGTTTTCCTTCTTTCTATAATCTGCTGAACACCTTGTGTTATATGAAATAAATGATCTAGTATCTCTAAAAATGACCATAACCAGTATTTAGACACATTTCAATGACAACAGAGCACACTGAAGTTGTTTTGTTGTTGTTTTGTATAGTCTTGTTTTTTTCTACTAGAAGAAAAACAGCAATATCCACACTAAATTTAAAATTACCTACTTTTAGTTCTCTGTAGTACAAGTTCTATCTTTAAATCCCACTAAATATTAAAAAAATCATCAGTCATTTGATTTTTTTTAGCACAAGCAGAAGAGGTTTGACTTCTCCTTAAAACTGCGACAGAAGCCCTAGCTGGTGTGGTTCAGTGGATTGAGCGCCGACTGCAAACCAAAGCATCACAGGTTCGATTCCCAGTCAGGGCACATGCCTGGGTTGCAGGCCATGCCCCCCCAGCAACCACACATTGATGTTTCTCTCTCTCTCTCTTTCTCCCTCCCTTCCCTCTCTAAAAAATAAATAAATTTTAAAAATCTTAAAAAAACTGCAACAAAATATGTATATGTTTGCATATACATCCAGATACATATTTAAACACACAAGCAATAGGCACTATTAGCAGCATGGAGTTTGGAGGTGACTGGCACACTGTGTAGTTAGCTAATTAGTTTGCTGAGAATTGTTTTCCAAGCTAGGAGGTGAGGAGGAGAATCAAGAAGACATCATGATTTGCCATTCCTGTATAGTTTGATCAAAACATTCCTGGAATGCTTCTCAATAAAGAAAAAAAATCAGTAAAGGAAAGAAGTAAAGAAATATAGTAATAATCTACAGTGATGCGCATTTTTGCCTTGGTAATAGGTTGTGCTCATTCATTTCAGTCCAATGACTTTGGCTTTCATGCTTGTTCATTCAGCCCTCATAAAGACTTATTGTCTGGTATTGATGATAACTATGTAGTATTTCTGACTAACAGTCTCTAGGGATGACTCCTTGACAGAGGTGATGAGAAACAGCAGGGAGACTACTCAGGATATAGTGGAGGGACTACCAAAGGTGAGTTTGAGCACAAAATAGGAAAAGAGGGAGAATAGTAAGAAAAACCTCTCTCAGAATATTAATGCTTGATGGGTTTATTTTTTGACATACAAAACATCCAAAGCTGTAGAGAATTTTTATTTGAGCCAAACTGACATCAGTTTTTGGGTAGCAAGACTTCAAATGCTTCTGAGAATGATGGTTTTGCAGTTTCTTAACATATATTTGGAATGAAGGAGGTAATGTATTTAGTTTGTGGGAATGCAGACTGGTGCAGCCACTGTGGAAAATAGTATGAAGTTACCTAAAAAAAATTAAAAATGGAACTGCCTTATAAACCAGCAATTCCACTTCTTTTAAAAATAGCTAACTTTTCTAAAATTAAATGTCATTATAGAAGTTCACTTTTAAAAAATTATTGAACGAAATATGACTGGCTATCAAAAGTATTGAATCCAGGAGTGACAGACCCATAAGGAAAGCACTCTCACATCCATACCTAAGGTAGAAACTTAGATTATTGAATTTAAATTTTTCTTCTTTTCCAATATATGCATTCAGTGCTATAAATTTTAATTCTGAAGCACTATTTTTGCTGCATCCTACAAATTTTAATAAGCTGTGTTTTCATTTCTGTTTAGTTCAAAATAGTTTTAAGTTTTTTCTTTCATATTTCTTCTTTGACCCATATGTTATTACAAGTATGTTTTTAATCTCAATCTGTTTTGGATTTTCCAATTATTTTCCTGTTATCGATTTCTAGTTTAATTTCACTGTGGTCTGACAGTAGATATTGTATTTTTTCTATTCTTTAAAAATTTGAAGGTTTATTTTATGGCCCAGAATGTGGTCTATCTTGGTGAATAGTCAATCTAAGCTTTAGAAGAATGTGAATTCTGCTGTTCTGGGATGAAGTAGTCTATAGATGTCATTATATTCAGTTGATTGATGGTGTTTTTGAGTTCAGTTATGTCCTTACTGATTTTCTGCTTGCTGAATCTGTCCATTTATGAGACAGGTGTTGAAGTCTCAGAGTATGAGAGTATATTCATCTATTTCTCTTTGCAATTGCATTTGTCTTTGCTTTCTATAGTTTGACACACTGTCATTAGGCATATGCACATTAAGGGTTTTCTCTTTCTGGAGAATTAACTCCTCTTATCATTATGTAATGCTCTTCTTTATTCCTGATAACTGTCCTTGCCTTGAAGTCTACTCTGTCCGAAGTTAACATAGCTACTTCTGCTTTCTTTTGATTTGTTTTAGCATGATATATTTTTCTCCATTTATCTTTAATTCATATGTGACTTTATATTTACGTGGGTTTCTTGTAGACAACATATAGTTGAATCTTGTTTTTGGATCTAGTCTGACATGTCTGTCTTTTAATTGGTGCATTTAGACCATTGACATTCAAACTGACTTGATATAATTGGATTAATGTCTACACACCTGCCATATTCATTACTGTTTTTTATTTGTTACCCTTGGTCTTTGTTCCTATTTTAATTTTATACTCCCTTTATGCCGTTTGTGATATCAATTGAACATTTTATATGATTCTATTTTTCTCTTTCTTAGCATACCTGTTTTACTTCTTTTTTTTGTTTTAGTAGTTCAGGCATTCATTCTGATTGGTCAGATTTAACGACCTACCAGTTATTAAATATTTTCAATAGTACTGTTGTGTGGATCTAACCACCCAAAGATATTTAGCTAAATGATTCAATTATGTTTGTTGATGTTTTTTTCTAAATAATGCTACTACTATTACTATTACTAAAGTTACTCCAATCTATGAATGTTGGTATATTTCTTACTATAGTCCTATGAGATACATATTATTATTATCTCACACATGAGAAATCTGAGACTCAGAAGAGATAAATCATGTGCCTAAAGTCACATGGCTTCTCAGTGGCAAGATAAAGACACCAACTCAAGTTTGACTTTCATATGTGTTAATATTACTGAATTATCCAGTTTTCCCAGCCAGTGAATGAGAAAGAGACAGACAAAGAGAGAAATACAATCACTTTCATAAGTCAAATTAATAAGGATTAAAATAAGGACAACATATTATTTGTGAGTGTAATGTACTTAACCTAGTAGTTTGAATGAAAATAGTAATGCAATGTAGTGCAATCCATTTAGAGAACAATTCAAAAATGTATATGAGATCTGTCCAAAAAAAGTCCGGCCATTTTTAATATAACAAGAATGGTTTGCACAACATGAATGTAACCTGACAGCCAAGGAGAGTGGACTGGCATGTGCATAGGTGAACAATGATGACTTCACTGTACTAATCAGTGGGGGCAGTAGATGTTGTTATGTGTACTGTGTGGCTGTCACATTAAAAATGACTGAGCGAGGAGAGCAATGAACCTGCATCCAATTTTGCATTGAGCTTGAACATTCCTCTGAAGAAACTATTCAGATGATTCAGAAGGTTGCAGCTATGGGCAACTGGTGATTGGCAGCTTCATCACAACAAAGGTGCCTGCTCATGCATCACATCTTGTGCAAAGTTTTCTCACCAAAATGCCAAATCACCCAGATGACTCGGCCCTCTGCAGCCAAGATTTGGTACCTCGTGACTTCTGGCTTTTTCCAAAACTAAAATCACCTTTGAAAGGGAAGAGATTTCAGACCATTGATGTGATTCATGAAAATATGACAAGGCAGCTGATGGCAATTGGGAGAACTGTGTGAGGTCCCAAGGTGCCTACTTTGAAGGGGACTGAGGCGTCATTGTCCTATGTACAATGTTTCTTGTACCCTCAATAAATGTCTCTATTTTTCATATTACACTTCAGGATATGTTCTGTACAGACTTTGTACCAAGTATATTGAAATATTATTATACTTCATTTAATAGCTGTACTTCTAGAAATGTTTCTGTATAAAACATACATGCATGAAGTTAGTTGAAGTCTGGTTTCTAATAGTAAAAAACAGAAAAATCTAAAAATTTAAAAATGAAGAGGATTGGCAAATAAAAATGGTATGCCTTGATTAAATATTATAAAGTCATTTAATGATAACTCTAAAGAATAATTGAAAAAGGCTTCTGTTTATAATACTAAGTAAAAAATAAGACCAGGATACAATATTGTGGCTGTGTCCTATAACCACATTTCTGTGAAACAAACAAACAAAAAAGACTGTGCACAGAGATAGGAAAGAAATACATTGAATGTTATAACTTTATTTTTGTGGTACACTAGAGTCAATTGTATCAGTTTATTCTCCTTTATGTAGTTCTGCATCAAGAAAATTATTCTAATTAATTACTATCATGTTCATGAGTTCTGTGTACCACTATGCATGACTCTAATATATCTATATTTGAGATACTCATTTGCTTATAATTGAGCTTCCGACACTTAGAGGATTTTAGGGTAATGTTGATCTCTCTGATATCATTTATCCAAATAGAGAATAATATGCTCAGACAGTTTTGTTTGTATAGTATAAGTTATCCATGGTTCATGTTTGTCAATGACAAATATTATTTCCAAATCTTATTTATACCATGTGAATGTAATTAAATAATATTATTTAGTAATAAAAATATGTCTTATGTATGTTTATATTTTGTTACATAACCCTTTAAAACATTTTAATTGGTACTAGTGGTCCCTTAATTTAACCAATAGCTTATACTCAGATATTAATGAAACTAAGGACTTATAACTGAATTCTAAATGTAAAATCTTCTGTGTAGTTATGATCTAAGGTTAAAAGTATGGATCCTGGATACACATTCCATGTTGAGTAATTGGAAAAAACATTTAAACTCTCCTTGCCTCAGCTTGTTTATAAAATGAAATTTTAGCTGTCTTGTAAGATTGTGGTAGGAATTTACTGAAATAATAAATCTATGACACAACACTTAGAACAGTTCCTAGTAATAATAAAAATGTTAAGCCTTTGCTGTTACTAGTATTTCCCCTAGTTTTCAGATTTATTTTGTGCTCAAACATCACTGAAGTGTTTCTCTGAGCTGCTCTCAGTGCCTCTGTAAATCTTCCACAGTCAGGCTATTTATCTTTTTTATTCTCTTACAGGTAACTGGAGTAGGGATTCTCAGTTGATTCCTTCTCTCTCAGCACCCACTAGTGATATAGACACTTGGTCATTAGTAAGAAGTTGCAAGGCCTCACTTAACAACAGCTCTCAACCTGAGAGCCACAAGCCATACTGGTCAACACTAAATGAAATCAGGATATTCAATCCAAATTTCTGGAACCCCACCTTGGCTAGGGGTTTCCCTCCTGCTATCTTACTTTTTTCTGCCTTAATAATTCTAGTTTTCTCTTTCCTGTGACATAATGAAAAAAGTGAATCTATTAAAAAGATTTTCCCTGAAAGTAAATAAAATTAACCACAGCTGGCCTCTATCATGTCAGAAGAAACTCTTTCTCATCATTCTTAGAGTGAAAAAACCTTTTCTACATGCTATTTCTCTCTCCAAGACAGCATTTTTTCTCTTTTGCTTTTAACAGTAGGAATCCCAAGTTAGACGTTGTTGGAAACCAATTTCATCTTAGGAGCACTTAGAGAAATCTTAGCCCTTTGTCAAACTTTTCCTGTCCCCTAGGTGTCGGGCTCCTTCTCCTGCAACTTTGTCCCTGCTTTTCCTGTAAAATCCAACTCAGCCCAGATTACTTTTTTCCACAAGCCACCACACTATTCTTTCCATACATCATCCTGGAGAATATGAAGATGGCCCTCACAAAGAAATGTGGTGAGAAAAAATAGTTTGCTTTTCTCAAACAATGCAGTAGTTAAAGAATGGTATAAACATCTAATGATACCTCGCTGGGAAGTTTACCTAGCCTGCTCAAGGAGATCCAAATATATACTATTAAAGACATGAAAAGCATGAATGTACTCATTGAATCAGGCTCAACAAAGCTGTCAAGGTGAGAGGTTAGGGCCTTCTCAGGTATTTCCCAGGTCTGTGCACAGCCCTGCACATGCATGTGTTTCCCTAGATCCCCACAATTATGTCATCTTTGCAAAGCCCAGTGTGGAAATCTCATTCCTCACATTTTCCTTTTAAGGTTTTGGTCAGTCTGTTGTTTGCCCCTAACTAGTATCAGCCCTCTTAGGCAACAGCAGTGTTAACCAATGGCCAATCATTCCCCCCATCCCCTGTTTTGTTTTTTTGTTTATTTGTTTGTTTGGTTGGTTGGTTGGTTTTGGTTGTGTGTTTTTTTTTTTACACACGACCTTAGATTAGTCTTTTTTTAATTTTATTGATTGTGCTATACGGTTGTCCCATTTTCCCCCGTTTATTCCCCTTCACCCTACACACCACCTCCCACCCACAGTCCCCCTTTTTAGTTCATGTCCATGGGTCATACATTTAAGTTCTTTGGCTTCTACATTTCCTATACTATTCTTAACCTCCCCCTGTCTATTTTGTACTACCATTTATGCTATTTATTATCTTTACCCTTTCCCCCTCTCTCTCCCTCCCACTTCCCTGTTGATAATCCTCCATGTGATCTCCATTTCTTTGGTTCTGTTCCTGTTCTAGTTGTTTGCTTAGCTTGTTTTTGTTTTAGGTTCAGTTTTTGATAGTTATGAGTTTGTTATCATTTTACTGTCCATATTTTTAATCTTTTTCTTAGATAAGTCCCTTTAACATGTCATATAATAAGGGCTTGGTGATGATGAACTTCTTTAACTTGACCTTATCTGAGAAGCACTTTATCTGCCCTTCCATTCTAAATGAAAGCTTTGTTGGATAGAGCAATCTTGGATGTAGGTCCTTGCCTTTCATGACTTGGAATACTTCTTTCCAGCCCCTTCTTGCCTGCAAGGTCTCTTTTGAGAATTCAGGTGACAGTCTGATGAGAACTCCTTTGTAGGTAACTGTCTCCTTTTCTCTTGCTGCTTCTAAGATTCTCTCCTTATTTTTAATCTTGGGTAGCTTCATGATGATGTGCCTTGGTGTGTTCCTCCTTGGGTCCAACTTCTTTGGGACTCTCTGAGCTTCCTGGACTTCCTGGAAGTCTATTTCTTTTGCTGGATAGGGGAAATTTTCCATTATTTGTTCAAATAACTTTTCCACTTGCTCTTCCTCTTCCCCTTCTGGTACCCCTATACTTCGGATGTTGGAACATTTAAAGATGTCCTAGAGGTTCCTAAGCCTCTCCTCCTTTTTTTGAATTCTTTTTTCTTCATTCTTTTCTGGTTGAATGTTTCTTTTTTCCTTCTGGTCCACACCATTAATTTGAGTCCCAGTTTCCTTCCCATCACTATTGGTTTCCTGTACATTTTCCTTTATTTTACTTAGTATAGCCTTCATTTTTTCCATCTAATTTGTGACCAAATTCAACCAATTCAGTGAGCATTCTGATTACCAGTGTTTTGAATTGTGTGTCTGGTAGATTGGCTATCTCTTCATTGCTTAGTTGTATTTTTTCTAGAGCTTTGATCTGTTCTTTCATTTGGGCCATTTTTTTTTCCTCAGTGTGCCTGTTATGTAGTGAGGGGCAGAGCCTTAGGTGTTCACCAGGGTGGGGCAACCCATGTCACTGCATTGTGATGCTGTATATGCGAGAGGGGTCTGATAGGGAACAATGGCACTTGCTCTGCTTTCTGCCAGATTTCAGTCACTTCCCCCACTTCCCAGAAGCAAAGTGGGCCCTTCTGGTTCTGATTCCTGGGTGGATGAACTTGTGTCCATTCTAATACCCTGTGGGTCTCTCCAACGACTTCTCCTGTGAGACTGGAAGTTTCTCCACCTGCCACCTCAGCCCCCACAGGTGTTTTCAATCAGTAGTTTGAGGCTTTATTTCCCCATGCTGGGACCCTGGGTTTCAAGGTCTGTTTCGCTCCCCAGTTGTTTCTCCTACTTTATCTGTGTGCAAATGTGGGACTGCCCACTGATGTGGACTCTGGCCAGCAGTGTTCACAGCTTTGTGGATGAGACAAGACAAATTCCACAGAGACTATTGAAGTCCTGTGGAGGAAAAGGAACGCACGACCACTCTCTTAAGGGGAGAGTGCCTCAGAGTGCCTTGGCCACTCTCTCAAGAGGAGAGCACCTCAACCCTTGCCTTAACAAGATTTTATTGGCTTTCTAATAGTATACATCAAAGAAGGTTCTCATCCATTATGCTTAGGTTTACTTTAGGTAATTACTTTTTACAGATAGCAAAGGAAAGGATGTTACTGATTACTTCCTACAGATTAACAAGGAAAAATGTTGCAAATGCAAGGGAACGATAAGAATAATTGGTCTGGTTACACTTCAGTCCTTGGGAGAATTAGCACAGACTTCAGGAAGTTACTTTAAAGATATGCAGTAATCATTTGCTGCTTCAACTCAGGGTGAGGGAGTTTTGCAAGAGCAAGTCTCAAAGCAGCCTAGGTATAATGCAGGCCTGGTTTCTCATGGCAGAACTGATTTGTAGGTTTGGCATCCTGCATGCCACCATGCGCCTATGGGTTTTCCAATAGGGCTGGGCTGCATTTGCCATTCCACATGGATAGGTTCCTTATAGCTGGGTCCACCAGCTGCCGCCTTACTACAAGTCCTCTCTGCCCAGCTGCCCGTCTCTACCTCTCCTACCATTCTGGATGAATGTGTCTTCTTTAACTCCTTGGTTGTCAGACTTCCATACAGGCCATTTTCTGTCAGTCCTGGTTGTTTTTTGTTTTTAAATTGTTGTTGTCCTTCTTTAGTTCTGTGAGGAGGCACACTGTGTCTACCTATGACTCCATCTTTGCCAGAAGTCAGATTAGTCTTTTTATACTGAGTTTCTTCTGAGCTGAGTCAAATTTCAAGAAGCCGTGTAAATAAATGGGCCTTTCCCAGGGATTTACCAGAGGGAAAAAATAAGGGCAGGGCTCTGGGGAGGGGATTTCTGAGGCGCTACAAGCCTTTTCCAGTTTAAGTGCCCGCTAGGTTTGTGGTTTCATAGGTATCATGGTTGCTGAAGCTACTGGTTGTCAATGTTACTTTGGAGATTTGGAGTGGGGAATGGGGATGTGAAGAGTTCATCAGCACAAAAGTCCCTGTTTTTTCCCTGGTTCACCTGTTTCTCTTGACCAGATGCTCCTCTGGTAATTATAGGACTTGGCTTAATTTTCAAGGTTCTAAACAAGTTGATCTTGACAAGTTTGTCCAGTGCTCTTATGGCTTTAATGATTTTTGGTCATCCTTGTTCAATTATTGTAGTTCTACCACCCCTCTGCTTGATTTTTCATCTTCTGGTAGTATCACATATTGGTCAAATATGCAAACAAAAGGCACATAACAAGGGTTCCAGGTAATGCAGTCCACAAAGTCAGTCTTCTGAAGCAATGGAGAATGAATGGAGTATGTCTGGAGGAGCACTCAGGAAATATCTACTACACCACTTTTATAGAAACTGATGTGTAAACCAGATGCCAATTTCTGATTTCATAATCAGAAATACTTTTCACATGCACCAAAACATTGGAAATTAAAATGACTAGGGTATCATCTCTCTGTACATGAGAAGCAAAATCATAATCAGCAGGCTACTTGCTTCCCATGAAATCAGAAAATGCAAGTAAATAATAGTGTCAAGTTTAGTTTGCTGACAACTTTCATGTTTGAATTAGGAACATGCTTAGCAGTAGAGCCATCTTCTCCCTGAAAAATACTTGGATGGGTACCATCAATGGCTTTTTAAAAGAAATCATTCTCGCCCTGCCCATTCTGGATCAGTTGGTTGGAGCATCTTCCTGTAACTGAAGGGTTGTGAGTTTGATCCCCAGTTTGGGCATGGGTATGTGCTACCCCCCTGGTCCATACATGTACAATCCCTGGTCTGGGCATGTATAGGAGGCGACCAATTGATGCTTCTCTCTTATCGATGTTTCTCTTTCTCATTCTTCCTCTCTCCCTTCCTCTTTCTCTAAAAGCAATGAAAAAAATGTACTTGGGTGAGGATAAAAGCAACAATAACCTTCCTCTTCCTATACTCTCTTAGCTGAATAAACAACATTCTTATCACCATTTTTCAGATACATATTTACTCAGCTAGATTAAAGTCTTACATGAATGGAGATATTCCTCTCTCTTGAAATTTGTTTTCTATCTCTTCAAATAATTTGTATTCATTGGTTTAATGTGTAAATTCTCAGAAAATTATTTTCTGTATTTTAAAGTTATTGGGGGAAGGTAATTTCATGTTTGCTTTGAATACTGTGTATATTGTTCCGGTTACACGAGTCTTGTGTACTCAAGAAGATCCAGAAATTTACTATGAAGAAGACAAGAATCATAAATGTGCCCATTTAACAACACTGAAGAAAGCTGCATGGACCAAATGAGTCCTTATTAGGATTTTTCCATAACACAACTGAATAAGGTTGTCTAGAAAAGTTAACTTAACAAAAGGTTCTTTTTATCTATGTTGTAGTTTTCTATGGATCTGTCACTTTAAAAACATACAGACTATTAAAATATGAAAATGAATTGCTTGATTATAAAAGAAAAGTTATAAAATAGTTTGTGTAAGTCCACTTAGGCTAAATTTTGCTATAATGACTTTCAACAGAAAAATCTCAGTGGCTTACTACAACAAAGATTGTTTTTCCATTCAGTTTACATATCTATTATGGGCCAGATGTGATTTAGTTCCAGAGGCACTGCCACAGATATACCTGGTCTCATGGCAAGCAGAAAAAATACAAATAAAAAACCACATACCATGAACTCTTCTCCTGAGAAGTGACAAATCATATGACCAAAACAAATGATATGACCAAGCTTAAACCCATGGAACAAAGAAATGTATTTTTCCACTGGGAGAGGAAGACACAGTACAGAGAAACATGGGGAACATATTTGACAATAAGATAATGTACCATACTTTATAAGTCACCTACCTTGAGAACCAAAGGTAATTGTCTTTCAAACTATGATACCTGCTACATGCTTCTTATCAGGACTTACCTTCATTGATGAATAATATAGGGTATTAATTTGATGTCCTATAACATTTTTGAGACAATTAAGTCAGTGTGGGCTAACTTATTGAATAAGAGGCTTGACTTAGATCTTAAGTGAATTGATGGAGTACTGCTAAGCCATGTCAAGTGAAAGCATATCCTTTTTCTGTCCTCTCCCATTTAACAAAGAAGAGAAAAAAAGTGTTGCTAGGTTACAAGCTGCACACCAAGCCTGTGTTGATTTGTTCAAGCACAGAAAGTACGTTTAAATCAGTAAGTAGACTTACAGTAATTCACTGTTATTCTTCACAAAATGCTTATCTTATACTTAATCAAAAAAGGTATGATCTTGAAGATGTAACAAATAATCACCTCTGCACAATAAATTCACTCTGACTAATAAGTGAAAGTGGTTACTAAAGAATGTTGAGTAGCTTACAGGGTCTTGTCAGGCTAAAGAAAGTCTAGAGGCTAACACTCTAAACCAAAAGATACAATTGTGTTTATTAGGAAAATAATGTTGCAGCTATGAAAGCAACCACCACTAGCTATAACAACTAGGAACTTGACTTTACTACTATACTTTCCAGCACCAATGCCATTTCTGTGACAGCAAATCTTCCTTTCTTCTGAAAGCTAGATGCCTCTTCTGCCAACAAAGAAAAATAGAACCAAAACTCCATACTGGTCCCATTTTCTCACACTTCTCAGTTTTGAATCAAATTCACCCATCCTGTTCCCAGACCATATAATCAAGGTCACATGCCTGCTCCTACCTGAAAGGAAAGTTTGGAATATGAAATTCTGGTTTTTATGTGTGAGATTAGTAAGCTTCACAATGCAGAATTTTTCACAAATACGGTAAAACTATTATTCATGCAAATAATAAGCAATCATGAAAACAACATATACTTCAGACATAGAAGTCACTGACTAAATATGCAAGAGAAAACTGAAATCCAAAACTGCAAAAAAGAAGCTAGTATGAAACAAAATGATTGGAACAACAAAACTCTAAAAAGTCTCAACAGAAGAAGACAAAGCCTCACGTGAAAACTTTGCTCACCAGCTGTATTTAAAATAAAAAAAAATTGGTTGCATATGTGTAAAAGGACAATTTGACCTTAAATTTGTCAAACAAAAAATTAATTCAAACTTAGTAAACTGGAAATGTTTTAATCCAAAGGGCTATTGCAAAGAGGTTTTTTAAAACAAGGAAAATGTTCTGACAAGCATCTCAATAACTAGACAAAAGAAATTTTTCTTTGATAGTGAGGAGTAAACAAATTGAGTATGGGCAAGAGATATGATAAAACACAATTATTAATAATATATCAGGGAAGATTTTATTCTGAGCCCATCCTATTCTCAGGAGAGGCTATTAAAGAGGGGCTGTACTCTCCCTGAGGCTGAGGATAGGTCAAAGTTCAGAGACCTGGGGAAAGGAGAGAATCTTAACCAACTTTTGATTAACAACCATTTTGTTCTGATTGATAGTTGGGAGAAGGTCAAACAGTTCTGCTAATCATTTACAAGACAAAGAATGGGAATTTAGAGGGTCTGTGTCTGGTTTTGTTAAAAAGTAAACAAGGGAAGGATTTGTGAATCTCAGCTAAGTCATATGAGGAAGTGTGGTTCTTTGCAGTAAGCCCTTGTCCAGAACACAAAATGGTGGAGAGGATTCCTTTAATCTTCACTGTTTTTTGGGAACATAGATTCAACATTGTCACATCCCTTACCCTATCCAATACAGCACAGAAACTATTCTGCCTCTGCCCTCCAGGGCTAGAGATTTATTCTCTAGAGAAATTAAGCCAGAGAGAATACATATTAGAGAGCACCAGGCATACCTGAGGACAAGAGTGAGATGTCATAGTGAAAACAAGAGAATTCAGTGAGACCTGTCAATAGAATGCTGAGAACCCACCTCTCCCCACCAGTTCCTTTCTGCACATAATCTAAGAAACTATAATATAGATTATAACTGTCCCAGGAGCAAAGGCCTATAAATGCTTCCATTTGTAGAGGGGTGTAAGGGGAGTGAGGAAAGGAAGAGGGAAAAGGGAGAAACATAGAGGAAACTTACTAAAAACAACTCAGGAAGAAGAAAACAATAATATTTTTAGAAACATAGGAAAATATTAAGTCCATTAGAGAAGTGATGAATGTCATTATTTTTTATAAAATACCTTTAGAGGCCAAGAAAAATATTGGAAATAGAGTCAAAATATCAAAAGGTTAGCATATAATATCAAGGAAGCACTTCACAAAATAAAAGATAGAGTTACAAAATAAAATAAAATTTTTTTAGAAAATTAGAGGACTAAAATCAGACTAATACATGTTTCAGATTATAAAAATATTCACAAAATTATTTTTAAAAAGTTATTCAAGAAAACTTTCCAGAAGTAAAGGACATGAATTCCTTGAATTTGAAAGGGCCCACTCAATGACAAAAAAATTAAAAGCAAACAAACAAACACACGGTTATAAAACACCTGTGATAAAGAGAAAGTCATAAAGTATAACAGAGGTAGGATTTCAAGGATCAAGGATCAGAATGTGATTAGATGCCTCTTTGGCAACATGAACCTAGAAGATAGTAAAGAAATACCTGTAACATCTTTAAAGACACATTATTTCCAAGCTAAAATAGTATACCCAACCAAATCATCAAATATGAGAATAGAATACAGGTATTTTAGAATGTGAATTGTCATTCTCTAATGGATAAAGAAAACTATTGAAAGACATATTCTACCAAAAGTCAGGAAGTAAATGATTAAAAATAAGGAATACATTGACAGGGTTCAGAACAGGCCTCCCCAAGATGTGCCCCTTTGACATGTGAATTATTTTGAGCTGAAGGCAATCAAGACCATGTAGGCTCACAAGAAACTCTTACTTCTTCCTTAATTTTTTTTTTAAATTAGGGACCTTGCAGATGGTCTGAAGATTGTGGGTTATTGTTAAGTTGATTAAAATTAGGGATCTTGCCCATAATAAAAGTTATCACCAAAGATAACCTTTTATGACCTGTCTATAGGATAAAGCAAAATTCTAATTTCAGAACATATGTTCTTCTTATGTCCTTCAAATGACCTTTCTCTCCTCTTAAGCACCAAGGTAATCCTTAGTTCAGAACGACCTCATTTTTCCTTTTTGTCTTTGAACCTCTCATGTATGTAGGGTTCCCGTATGTATGCATGTAATTAAATTTGGTTATTTTCTCTTGTTAATTTGTCTCATGTCAATTTAATTATCATACCAGCCAAAAGAACCTTGAAGGGTAGTTTTTTCCTCCCCCACAATATTTGGAATGCAGAAAATAGGGATATAATGCAAGTGTATGGTTAGTAGAATTCTGAGGTTGAGGGTGAAGGGAAGTTCCAGAAAGACAGCTGTAAGTAAGCCAAGAGAATACATAATTATTCCACATTAGAGAAGGAGGATGAAATGTTCAAGGAAAGACAAATTTAAAAAAAAAAGGTGAAAGTGAGAGCATACCTGAAGCATTTGATTATTTGATTGGAGGCTTACAGTCTATTGAAAAGACTAGAGATGAGTTAATGCATAGATAAAATAAACATGTGATTGAGTTATAATGAGATATATCTACATCAAGTTCTACATTAAATGTTTTGGAATTTATAGAGGTGAATCATTCTGCCCATGGACTTCTTTGCAAAGAACATGTGACTATTCATTCAATCACTTATTCAACAAATTCTACTTATGACTTAATACATACGAAGTATTGCTCTAGGTACAGGGGATCCAGCAAGGAAACAACAGAGACAAAAATCCATCATTCATTTAACGGAGCTGCCAGTTCGGTGGGGGAAAGAGAGAAAATTAACAAAGTGAATAAGCAAATTCATGATAGATGATGTCAAATGCTAAGAAAAAAAGACACACATCACTTTGGATTGGGGAGTGCCAAAAGGGTGAAGTACGGGAGTAGAGAGTGGGACCTAATGGAGCAGCTATTGATGGATAAGAAAGCCTGCTAGGTTGAAGGGAGAACTCATTGTTTCAGAAGTAGAGCCCACCAATTGCAGAACTATCAATTATGCTGTTCCATGGATGACTCAAGCCACTTGTTCTGAGATCTGAAAAAGCCTAGTCAGTCCTGTAACTGATTGCATGGCAGTCTTTTCATCATTCCAGCTGATCAATAAGTGTCAACTGTAGGTATTTATTTGATTGTTTTTTAGATAGTCTTTCAGCCCTGGAATTAGATTGAATAATTTTGGTTGAAGCATTAGCTTGAATTGGTCATAGTTTTGTATAAAGATTTTGCTAATAGAATGTGTAGTCAGCAGATTTGAATTTAAACTTCTAGCTATTCTGTTTACTCTTTCAGTGATTTTGGACAAGAGTTGCGAACTGGATTCCCCAGGTTGCAGATTCTGACATGGACTTCGTCAGGCAGGATATTTAGTAGGGAGTGCCTTGGGAATCAACACCTGGGGGAGGAAGGGGAAAAACGGATCAGATAGAGGGAAAACTCCAGCTTCAGTGTAGGCCAAGTGAAGACCCCAACCATTCCCATGGGATGATTAGCACCAGGAAAACCTTTCAGAAATGTCCAAAGTTGGGCCAAGATAGAAATTTTTGTACTCCTTTTCATTTATTTATAAGGAGATTTATCGAGTACATAAAATCCACTCAATTGTTTGATAGAACTAGCATTATGTTAGCATATTAACTTATTGACATGGATAGACTTATTCTGAGGCATTCTGAATAAAACAAAGGTAGCAAAAATAAGGAAATGACCTTTAAGGGATATTTTCCACCTGGGAATTTTATACCAGGCTGAGAAATGTAGCTTCAGTTAGCATTTAAAGGCTACCCTGAGTGCATTTAGATATTTGAAACTATTTTTAGGCCTCATTGTCTCCCTGACAATGCTTTTATATTTTGAGGTCACAGGAAAATTGGAAACCATCCTGTAAAGCAGTTGCATTTTAACTTGCAGCTTATAAATATACACATTTCTAGATGGAAATGAGGCTTTGTAATCAATGTGCAGTTTTAAAGTGGGGCTTTGTTTTTAGAGGCGGATGTGTAGTAATTACCATTAATCATTTAGTCCATCAAATTATAAAAATAGCCCTGGCTGGTGTAGCTCAGTGGATTGAGCACAGGCCTGTGAACCAAAGCATTGCTGGTTTGATTCCCAATCAGGGCACAACATGCCTGGGTTGCAGGCCATACCCCAGTATGAGATGTGCTAGAGGCAACCATACATTGATGTTTCACTCCCTTCTCTTTCTCCCTCCCTTCCCCATCTCTCTAAAAATAAATAAATAAAATCTTTAAAAATGTATAAAAATAAAATAATGGCTTTTATTGTTTATTCCATGACTCTTAAGATCGAATAAGACTAATATTTAAAGGAAATGAAATGCATTCTGCAATTGTTGCTCTTGCAGATATAGAAATGAAAACTCCTCATTTTACCAAGAATTTCCTAAATTAATTAATTAATCTATATACTGACAAATATTACTTGATAAACTTCGATATACTCTATGCTGTTTTGAGCATTATGGTGCAATTTACCTTAAATATAAGATGCAGTCTCTGCCTTTTTATAATTATCAAGTTATTGAAGACCTAAAGAATCTGAGAAGAGTATAGTTCAAAACTGATATGTATTTGTCAGGATTTTGTGTTGCAAATTAAAACTGACTTTGGCTTACTTAAGCAGAAAACAAATGTATAGCAAGGATATCTGTCAGCTCACAGAATTGACAGAATGTCTGGAGAACCAGGCTCAGAAAATGAAAACACGGGGATGTTTATATAAGAAGAAAACGATACAAGTTTTTTCCATTGCTGGTGAGCCCAACCCCTTGTGCCAGATGCTTCCATAGCTGTACATTTAATTGCTTCTTTCCTTCACCTTCATGACCCTCTAAGAATTCTGATTCCCTAAACACAGAGTTAAGTTGGGTTGGATTGTTTGCAAAAAACAGAGAAAGGGATATTCCTCTATTTGGCCTTGTCTTTCACAAAGATTCCGATTAGAGAGGATTCCTCTGAACTAAAAAGGAGAATTGGGTGCTGGGAAATAAAAAAAAATGGTAAGTGTACATTTTGAAGTTTTCTGGAATCCAGTGGACAATATGAATAAAGATGGAGTAGCCAGGAAAGGGCCTCATGGAGAAGGAACAAACTAAGATACATTGGCCCAATGTGAGACCCTGGGATCAATGGAGGAGAGGCAAATCTTGGCAATCTTGCACATATCAGAAGCCCTGCTGGCTGCAATTCAAGGACAACATGTGATCCTCTACAACTTCCTAAGATGCTTTAACTCCCTTACTTCTGTTCTGAGTGGGTATGTGCCTCCAAATCACAATGGGTCATTCTTCCCTAGCCTGATTGTAGGCACCTGCAGTTTGTGATCTTCACAGGACAATGGACATCACCTGGGCTAAAGGATGTTTCTTACTTTACAGAGGACAAATCTGGTGCTCAGAGAAGGAGAATTACTTACTGAAAACTCATTAAGTCAGCAACAGAGTCAGATTCAGAACCTGCCAACTTGGCTCCAAGGTTGGTGTTCAGTCTACTAAGTTTGTTGTTTCTGTCATATTTTAGCTACACCGAAGGCCCTCATTTACACTGCTGTTCAGGTCCTAACTTAGACTGTTGTTTTGGCCTCCTAAACTCTCTGTCCCCCTTGAGTCACCCCAACTCTCTACTGATGTCAGATTTATCTTACAAAACCAGGGCTTAACCTGCAATGATTTCCCCAATGAATGAAGTTCAGACACCTGAGCCTAATTTCCCAAGCCCTGGCTGCCCCTTGGGCCTTGTCACCTGCAACACCCCAAGTTTCACACTGAGATTCAAGTACTTATCAAGCTCCTCCCATTGTTTGTAGTCCTATATACTTTACCCTCTCCCTGTAATTCCCTCATCGCTTTCTTTCCTTTGAACTCCTTTACATTTCAAAAACCAATTGAACTATAATTTTTCCAAAGATGTTATTGCTGAGTATCTCAGATAAGTATTAGCTTGGTCATTGCTATGGTCCCATAGCATCCTCACACACACAGCCGCTGCAGTCCCAATTGAGTGTATTTGTTCAAATGTGTCTCTTCCTCTCTATATTGGAAATGCCCAGTATATATATTGTATCCTCATACCCAGGTCAATTTTTAAAAATACCAGACATTCAGTGAGTAACTCTGAATAAGTAATTGAAGTAATCTATCTGTATAGCTTCCAAGAACTTCTATCAATCCAGGAACATGGACTTGGGAAAGACATTATATGTTTTAATCCAACACTCTCCTTCACTGATTACAAATTATTTTCACTTTGGAATTCTAACCCAATTGTAACATCTTTACCTTGTTACAAATCAAAGAGTAAATGCTTCCACAATGTGACTTTGTTATCATTGAGAATGGATTCAGTTGTATACATTTTTATGAAAAGATGATTCCCCAAACTGAATTGATACAGTAATGTATTAAGACTCTGAGTCATGTCATGAGAAATAAATTTAAAATTAAACTGTGCTCCTTAAAACTAACTAGTGTAAGAATTTTTTAAAATGTGAATTCTATAGGCTTGGGGCATTGTTTAAATTCTAACTTATCAGTGTTGTTTTTGCTAAACAAAGTTTTATATGGTAACTATTCAAGAGAGCTGTCATTAAGAATGACACTAGTTTATTTTCCCTCTTTCTTTCTTTACTACCTAGTACTAAATTAAAGAAATAAGTAAAGGAGAGAGAAAGGAAGGAAGGAAGGAAGGAAGGAAGGAAGGAAGGAAGGAAGGAAGGAAGGAAGGAAGGAAGGAAAAGAAAGGAAGGAAGGAAGGAAGGAAGGAAGGAAGGAAGGAAGGAAGGAAGGAAGGAAGGAAGGAAGAGGAAGAGCAAAGAGCAGTGGGAAATTACTTTGGCACCTGAGACAATTCAGCATCTCAGTTATTGAGATTACAGAAGTATATGAACTTGGGAAATAAAGATTTTACAGGAGAAATACTCAGGTTCTGGAAGAGTAGAGCTGAGCTCCTTTAGACTATTGCATAACAGTGGCATACAGCACCCCATCAGAATGTGGCATTATAAGACCAAGGCCAGTTTCAACACTAGAATAGCATGCAAACCACACTGATGGGTTTGTGAGAGCTCTTACAGGACAGCTGTGCCCTCCTGCTGCCTCTCCCTGGAATGCAAATCAATAGAAAACTGCACTTGAGCATTGCACTCTCACAAATATTAAATATCAAATGCTTCCCCATGCTGGCAGTAAGTGGGACACATTGATTTTTGCCCCTCATTCTACTGGCATCCTGCTAATGAAGCCTGTCTCTGGGGACTTTTACTGTATACGGTGCATGTGAATAGGCACCACAGGAAAAATACGTCCTATCAGAGCCCCAACCCTGTCAGAGCAGTTCGTGGATAATGAACGTTTGCTCTTAGAACAACAGCCCATGGTAAAGTATCTGGCTTAGGAAAGTATGATTCCTGCCACAAATGAATGTCTTATCAAAGTGGGTTTGCATCTTTGGAGTCTGTGTGATGTCAGATCCATGTCCATTCCAGAAACAAACTGCTGTGATGGAAGATGAAAGGGATAATCCTTGACAAGGCTGCAAAGTAGAGCACAAAGCACTGATTC